>SJYA01002434.1:529129-691678 GCA_006410615.1 Neotragus moschatus | reverse complement strand
ATTTTTTGTTTAATTTCTTTTTTTTTTTTTTTTTTTTTTTTTTTTTTTTTTTTTTGCCCTCTTCCTATTAATATTATTGAAGTACTGGAATGGAATGGGCTTTCTTGTCTTTCAGTCCTTTGTTTGGATGTCAGTTTTATAACTTATCAGCTGCTTGAATGTGGCCAAGAAAATTAAACTCAGATTCCTCCTCTAAGCTACATGCACAGCAGAGTTGTGGGGTACACAAAGAAGGAGACCCCATAATACATATACTCACATGTCACCCTATACATGCATCTGTGTTTACAAGCGTTCATATATAAACACGTATGCCCATCTCTCTTCATATATGTGAACATCCATGTGTTTATATATACATGTATATGCTGCATGCATGTGTGTCTGTGTACGCATTCGTATGTAACTAAGGTGTGTGCATATCATGTATGTGTGTATGCGTGCACACGTAAACATAGATATGCATGTGTGTATCTTCATGTATATTTGGACACACGTATTACATATAACTATATGTGAGAATTCATATATGTGTGTGCCCCTGCACTTATATATAACTCTGTATGTATGAATATTTTTTCACTGTTAACAGTCATCATTCCTTCTCCGTAGAGGCAGTGAAGCCCAGCATGTAGATTTCCCTGGGCTATATGCACTGGACTAATAGATATTGTAGAAATATATCAGATGGTAAAGAATCTGACTGCAATGCAGGAGACCTGGGTTGGGGAGATGCCCTAGAGAAGGGAATGGCAACCCACTCCAGGACTCTTGCTTGGAAAATCCCTTGGACAGAGGATCCCAGCGGGCTATAGTTCACGGAGTCACACAGAGTCGGACACGACTGAGCAACTAACACACAATATTCCTAAAGAAACTGAAGATAATGGAGCTGAAAAGAGCTGTCTGTCATATAGTGAGGGCAGGAGGGGGTGCACCTGGATGCTGCTGGAAGCAGGGCAAGATCATAAGTGATGAGAGGAAACCTCCAAGTTCAGAGGTGTGGTCAAGAAAAGGAACGGGTCCCCACTGTAGAGCTGGTGGAGTGTAGAGAGAAGTGAGAGGAGAGGCAAGGCAAGCTAAGAAGGGAATTCCAGGGTTCTCTTAGCAGCAAAACTTAGCCTTACTCTTGTCAGCTCACTTGGCTGATTCCTATCAACCTCGCAAGTCTATTAGAGCTTAGACGTCTCATCTTCCAGGAGGTCTCCCTTATCTGCTCTCCTGTTGAGCTTCTCTCCCACCACAAAGCTCCCTGAAAATCTGTGTCCACTCCGCTGGTAGCATGGGTGATGATGTTCTTTAATTGTCTCCTTTGCAGACTTTGAGTTTCTGGAGTGCAAGGACTATGGTCTGTTTCCGGCCAAGGGTCAGCAGGTATTCAGTAGGAGGAGTGGTGATGGTGATGATTGTGACGATGACAAAAATGTCTAAACACAATCTTCCTCTAACTTTTGAACCTCACCTTCCATCTTTTCTGTATCTATCTACAATAACCTCCTGTGAATGCTCAGATACACAAGGCTCCCTCCCTTACCCAGAATCAAGCCTGCTTCTGTCCACAACGCCCCAGACCAAGAATCCCAGCATCGACTTACTGTCACATACTTTGTAATAGGCTCCTTTTTATTCTGAAACAAAACACAGTAATGTATTTTATCAGCCCTAAACACGTGTCTTGCGTTCAGAAAGAGCAGCATTTTCCCTTTTCCCAACAGTCATCTGTGGTGTTAAACTGCACATAATTAAATTAAAAGCATCCGTGAACTCTGAAATATAATGCTTTGAAGAAAGCTCAAATTATTGTAATTAAAGCTGTTGAGACCCCACAGTATAATGGTGATCAACAAATAGAACTGGAAAATGATATTCTACCATTAGGGACACTGCTTTTCACAGTGGGAGATCCACATATGAGAGCAGGATTGGGAAAGGAGACAGACTATGAACGGGACAGCATTTGAAAGGGGCGGAGGGGGCAGGGGGAGTCTGGTGCAGAATTTCAACTAATCACTCTTCCCACCCAATTTCTATTTGAGATTGGCAGGCTTTGATGGGAGCGGCTTGTTTCTGAAAATGGAAATAATGCCTTACATTTATCAAGCACTTTCCAAGTTCCAGGCATTGTTCTAAGCACTTAACACGTACTAGCTCGTCTAGTCCTGGGAACAGCCCTCAGAAGTACATGGCATTATTGTGTCCATTGTGCAGGTGTGGAAACTGAGGCCCGGAGCAAGAGGCAGGTATACTGTCCCTGCTCCTATGGCCAGTAACAGGAGGAGCTGTGACAAGGAGGCTAACGTTCTGTCCTCTAGGGCCTTTGACCCTAACTCTACTCCACTCCCAAGTTATTACTGTGTTGCTACCCTTACACCTTGCAGAACTGTCTACTAATTGTGCGATGCCTCCAAGTATTCCACTGTGCACAAAGAGGCATTTCTGGCTAAGCCTGGAGCATAAGAGACAAGAAAAGAAATGAATGAGACACTTCTTACATGTGTTCCCTGGGCCTGGCACTTTGGCATATGCACACTTTCACTGAAGCTTATTGAGGGTGGGGGTCATGCTTGCTTTGTGCAGTTAATCAGTATTTGTATAGGCATTCAGGTACGTGTTGAATGGATGGGTCTATACAATGGTCCTACAAGATAGGCAAGGTTATCCCTATTGCATAGATGATAAACTGACTCATAAGAGGACAAGAGACTTGTTTAAGGTCCCACAGTCAATTAGAGAAGAGTTGATATCTGAAACCAAGACAGACTGAACTTCAGGATCTCTTTTCCAAAATGGCAGAGGTTACAGGTAGGAGCAGTACTGGGCAGTCTAACTTCAGAAAGTTTTGTTTCACTTTGTTTCAGTAGTGAAGACTTAGAAATCTGGGGCTCACAGTATCTGTGGTGATGGAAAGAGACATGTAAAGGCTGGCCCTGGCTGTCTGGGGTCAGTGTGGCCAAAGCAGAAAGGTTAGTGGCCACAGGCAGCCTCCAGGAGACTGCTGCCTCTTTGAAGCCTTTTATCTTAACTCCAGGTATCTCAGCATGCTGTCTACAGAGAAGCACTTTCTGCACTTAAAAAGACTCCGCCAGCTAACACCATTACAGAGCCCTTTGATGCGTAGAAGAGTCCACATCAGTCAATAAGTTTTAGTACCTGAGTCTTGAGAGGCTTGCAACCCCAGCTGGATGCAGGGGTCAAAAGCAAGGATTGGAAAACCAGAGATATTTTAGCTCTGATTCCAGAAAGAGAAAGGAACATGCAGCTCTGAAGCCCCAAACCCATCCTCACCATGGATCCCTCCCCTAAAGATAAAGGAGAAGTCACCCAATCATGTCAGATTCTCTGTGACCCCTTGGGTTGTAGCCTACGATGCTCCTCTGTCCATGGAATTCTCCAGGCAAGAGTACTGGAGTGGCTTGCCATTTCCTTCTCCAGGGGATCTTCCTGACCCAGGAATCAAACCCAAGTCTCTGCATTACAGGCAGATGCTTTACCATCTGAGCCGCCAAGAAAGCCCCCTCTAAGGATGGTGCCCTTATTTTTCAACCACCCAGAGCCCTTAAATCCAATCTTTCCTGCCCAGACAATGCCCCTCCCAACCCCAATTTCAAAACTCACTCAGGAAACATTAGCA
Organism: Neotragus moschatus; assembly: GCA_006410615.1. NCBI lineage: Eukaryota > Metazoa > Chordata > Mammalia > Artiodactyla > Bovidae > Neotragus > Neotragus moschatus. The sequence goes on along the minus strand of SJYA01002434.1, from coordinate 688,047 downwards.
AAGCAGCTCAATTTCCAACTCACCTCAGTACACATTCACCTACACGTCCACAGGTGTATGAAGCCCTTCAGAACTCAATGACCCAAGCCAACAGCAGGTGCTTCTAAGACAAAGGGACCTACATCCTCTCCAGGATGCTTCAGTCGGCCTTCCACAAGTGCAAGACCTGGAGCAAATTACTCTGCCTTCTAGAGCCACTGAAGGACTCCTCTTTAAGACAGAGAGCAATACCTAAGTATCATTAAAGACAGTTGCACCATTCATTCAATCATCTGTTCATTCATTCAACTCTCTGCTATAAAAAGTGATTATTTCCCCTCCTCTCAAACTACTTTCATCTCCGTATTCCAGCACAGAGATCCCAGACCATGAACACCCTCAGTTATCACTAGATCCAACAAAGAGCTTTCAGTCTTCTTTGTCAACCTTCTGTTTATTTGCCTCCTGGCTTCCTACTGAAGCACCATCTCCTCTTATCTTCTCCACCACCTCACTGGGCTTCCCCCATCTCAGTAGCTGATCCTCCTTAGCCTCATTCACGGGTTTGTCTGCTTCTGCTAGCCACTGAACTTGGATATCCTTAAGGTTACTGATCGCCACTCTTCTCATTCAGTCCTTGCCACTCTACTCACTCAATTATCTTGGGGCAGTTTCAAATAGGACAGACGCTCCAATTAGTATACATATCCTACTGACTTCCTAATATTTATCTATTGCCCTGGCCTCTCCTGTGGACTCAGTCCACCAAGGTAACTCTGCAGGAGCTAGGAAGGTAGTTCCTCTCTTTGAGTAGAATTCTATCGAAGTGGGGCCATTACACCAGCTCCTAAAGGCAATCTGTTTGCAACATGATTTTTAAGAGAGGATGAAGTAGGAGATGCAGTGTGAAAGGTTACTGAAAGGCTGGCACGTTTCTATGCAGCTTGCTTCTCCACCGAGGAACAAGTTCTCCCTATTCTGGTCTCCCCGCAAGACTGCTAGTAGAACCTACGCACACCGCTGTTCCAAATCCTTAATCCCGCTGTGTGTTTAGTGTTTTCATGGGGATACTTGAGAGGGATTGCAGACTCAACCCATCCCAAACCAAACTCAGGGTCATCATCCCTCAGAGTTTGGCTTTGGTCCCAATCCAGGGACCCTTTCTGACATCCCATCCTCAGTAAACCCATCATTATAAGCCAAAACCCTAGGAGTCACTCTTAACACTTCCCACACTTCTATATCAACACAGTCCTAGTTTTTATAGACGTTTCCCATTAACCATCTCTATTCCATATACACCTCTCTGCCTCCTCCTCCTGTTGAGAACAGATACCATGACTGCTCATTGGGAATAATGTGCCAGCAGCCCCTGGCTGGTCTCCTTGCTCCTCCTTTATCTTGTTTTCTGGACACTGTAGTTCAGGGGTTCTTTAGATGGCAAAATGCATCTTTATTTGCATTCATCTCAAACTGGAATTTAGCATTTCCTTTCATTATGGATGTAGGCAACAAATCACAGTAGTATTAGCTGTAACTCTGACTTTGTCATTAATTATAGAAAGAAATATTATATCACATTACAGTTGCTGCTGATATTCTGAAATATAATTTATACTCATCACTACTTCAAAATTATGGTAGTTATTAAACCTGTGATTAAATCCTGTTATTTAAGGCATTGATAAAGTTTATATGTAAGCTTCTTTATTAATGCGTTAAATAACAGGGTTTGGTCACAGCTTTAATACATGCCTGTATGTATTACATAATGCATGCGTGCTGTGCTCAGTCGTGTCCAGCTCTTTGCAACCCCACGGACTGTAGCCCACCAGGCTCCTCTTTCCATGGAATTTTCCAGACAAGAATACTGGAATGGGGAGGCATTCCCTTCTCCAGGGGATCTTCCCAACCCAGGGATCAAACCCACATCTGCTGCACTGGCAGGTGGATTCTTTACCACTGCACCAGCTGGGAAGCCCATTATATAATCTATATGCAGTGCTAAGTGTTTTCATAACTGGCTCTTGGTGCAGGGGTTCTGATTATTTAATGTTTGCCAATTTTCATGATGCAAATACTCCTGCCATGGCTACCTTCAAGCTACCAACATGAAATCACTGAACACGGAGCTGGAAAGAGATGCGCAACTCTGGCTTGCTGCTGCAGAGATAGCTGCTGCTGCTGCTAAGTCGCTTCAGTCGTGTCCGACTCTGTGACCCCACAGATGGCAGCCCACCAGGCTCCCCCGTCCCTGGGGTTCTCCAGGCAAGAACCCTGGAATGGGGTGCCGTTTCCTTCTCCAACGCAGGAAAGTGAAAAGTGAAAGGGAAGTCACTGAGTCATGTCCAACTCTCAGCGACCCCATGGACTGCAGCCCACCAGGCTCCTCCATCCATGGGATTTTCCAGGCAGGAGTACTGGAGTGGGGTGCCATTGCCTTCTCCAACATAAATACTACTCTATCACTAATACTTTAAAAAAATATTTTGAAAAATGTATCAAGTTATTATAGTATACATATGACATAATATAAGCAGATTCTACCATAATTCTAAGTCTTTGAATTTATGCAGCTAAGTACAACATTTTGAGATGTTTCGCCAGACTGACAGAAGGGTCCAATGACACAAAAAAGTTAAGGACACTTGTGACTCTCAGAATAACAGTTGCAAAGAGAAATCTAATAAAGACGGCCACCCCCATATCCATATACCTGTACCTCCAACAGATGGACATACACACTGAATCCTGTTGATACCTTCCCTCTGCTCTTAGGATAAAGCCCAAAGCCTTCAACTGACTTGCAAGGCCAAGTCCATCTCCTCTCCCCTCTCCTGCTTCATGTTCTTCCCACCCGTGGCCCGCAACTAACTGGAGGGTGGGTTCAGTCTGTGCATCTCTCCTGGACACTCCCACCTCCTCCCACCACCACCAGTTACTTGGGAATCTTCTCTGCTGCCCCTGGGACCCACCATAGGAGCTGGGAATCAGATGCCAGCATCTCAGAGTTTCAGGCCAGTGCCACAGCTTGGATGGCCATGCTATTCACACACAGAAAGGCACTCTGTCTCTCAGCAGGCCACAGTGGAACTTTCTGAGGGGTCCCTCAAACACTTTGAGATCCTCTGATGAAGGGTCTTTGAGGACATAGTTAAAGTTCCCAAAGATTAGAGGGAACTTTCCAAAGTTTCCCTGTAGCTATGCTCTTCCTAACTGAGAGAATCCCCCCATTATTCCTCCCGTTTGGCAGACATTTGTTTCCTCTAAGACTTCAGCAAAGAAAAGGAACGGGTTTCGCCTAATGAAGTGTTGTCTGGGCCTCAGTCTTCTATACCTCTGTTTAATGAAGGTTATTCTTTTGTCAAACTGTATGTTGTTGTATACACAGTCTTTGGAAAATGCTTCATTTAAAGAGGGAAAAACTAGGCCCTATGTCCTCAGCTTGGAGTAGAAAAGGTTTTCCCTTTCAATCAATGACAAAGGGCTGTCAGCAACTAAGTACTTCCTAATCACTGTTGGCAAACATGAGACGGTGCTGAGACGCGGGGCCATGGCAGGCTTCCTCCTTGAGGAATGCTGTCCTTAATGGATGAGCTTATGGAGAATGAACTGAGGTGTCTTAAAAGCAAGTCTATGTATCAGTTAATCAAAAACCTCTCCCTTTTTTCTTAGCAGGTGCCTTAACGTGTATCTTGAGAAAGCCGTAAATTGTGCTAATCCACTTCTTTCACTTCTGTCCAGAAGGAATTATTTTTGTTAATGGCCTGGTAAATCAGGAGACTTGTTAGTGAAACTGCTCAGAAAATGGGTCTTGAAAATGAAAGCTATAATATTTGTCAGATTTCCAAATTCCCTCTTGGGAACAAAGATGGTAACCGTGACATATTTGCTAAATTCCATTACTTTAATACATTTATGTTGCTTGAGATATGGGATGCTAAGGAAGGCACGCACATAAATCAGAGTAAAAACATAAAACCAAATCCAAAGATAGATATTATGGCTGTAAATTCAGACCTGATTTCAGGGTTAGTACTCTGACAGATTTGAGTGTCATCACTTAAGAGCTTCGAGGATCTGCTCAGCTCCCTTATGATGACCAAGCGAATCCCTAATGAGAGTGTGATCTTACCGCCCCCTCCACTCCAGGATACCCAAGTCAAGTGACCCCACTGCACCCTCTTCACGGAGAAGCTCACCAGCTCTCTGCCAGCACAGGGCCGGGCTTAACTGCCCTCCCTCCATTTACTAGGAACCCTCTCCGGAGGAAAATAACTCAAGAGGTGCTCAAACTCACTCATGATCAGAGAAATGTACTTGAAAGAAATAATGTACTAAGGCTTTGGCAAATGTTTAAACTTTGATAATATCAAGTACTGGTGATGGTAGGAGGAAACAGATACGTTCATGCGGTGCTGCAGAGGACGGTGGCAAGTAATTTGGCACAACCCCTTTAGAAAGGGAATCTGTCAGGATCTTAAAGATACATATATGTGTTACATACACAGAAACATGCTATATGCGTATACTACAGATATACATACATACGTACGTGTATGTATATATGTATACACGTTTTCCCACCTACCTAGAAAAACACTTTAACATGCACACAGGGGAACAGGTGCCCTTGAATCCTTGTATCCATGACAGGATCACTTTTTAATAGTGAAAACCAATAGGGCAAAGATTAAATGAAGTAATTTGTGGTAGGCCATGAATATGATATAGTAGTTAAGATAAGTGGGTTTTTCCGTGGGACGGTGGAATTATCCTTAAATATATTAACATGGGAAGGTGTCGGAAGCATGCAGGAGAGGAAAATGGTAGTGCTATCAACATCTTAGAATAAGGAGAGGAGGCAGATTCAGGGTACAGGGGAAGCCTTATTTGTGAGTATTTAATGTTCCAGTTGCTCTCTGGCCTAAAATCTCAGTTGTGCCCTTCACTTACTATGTGAATTCTCTGCCTCCAGATGCTCATCTGTGAAGCAAGGGACAAACGTCTGGGCCCAACCTGTGCCTGGTGTACAGTAGGGGTTCACCAAACACTAGAAGTTCTTCCTCTATCACCGTTCCAAAATCATTCTATAAACAACTAAATATTCAAATATGCTCGAGGAAGGAGGAAGAACCTTCCTCCTGGTTTTGGTTTTCCTCTTGCCCCTACACACTGCCTTTCCGGTTTGCGCCCACAAGGTCTTCCTCCCTCCCTTTCCTGTCAATCCCTCTTATTTCATCTTTGGCTTGTCTGCTATAAGGATTCAGCTCTGATAGCATTGTGGGAAAGCATAAGCCATCTAGTGACAGTTTTTGACTAAGTGTCTCCACAAAATCAAATGTTATTGTATCTGTAATTCCCTAGGAAGTAGACAGAGAGATATCAAAGGCTGTTAGATCTCGCTTAACAGAAATATAGGGAGACGGAGATCTAGAAAATGAGCTCCATTATTTCAAAGAGGAAGAAAGTGAATCATTTCATGCATGTAATAATTCAGCAGTTCTAAAAAATTAAAAAAAAAAAAAAAAACCAGAGAGAAAGAGGTTTGGAAATACCCCAGTCTCACTTCATTTTGCAAATGAGGAAATGGATGCAAAAAGTCAGAGAGTTGCCCTAGGTCATAGAGTTAGCCAGCGGGAAATCAGGGTAAGACCCTGGGATTTGGGGCTACACTGTGTTCTCTCCTCCCCAAATTGTCCCTCACCTAGAGCGCAGTGAGATATGCATTCAAGAGACATTGCCATTGAGGAATAGTCTGTCTCCAGTTAAGTTGACCCTGGATAGTAAGCAATTCCCTTTGATCATTTTAAGGAAAAAGAAAACACAATTTGAAAATAACCCTAGATATAGTTGAGAATGATGTCTTAAGCTCAGGAGAGCCTAAATAGAATCTGTTAAAATCCCAAAGAATCATTGCTATGGGTCTAATTGCACATTCAATATTTTTCATACATACATACAACATACTTCATTATTGCTTTGGAGGGGTAAAGCTCTGGAGTTTAACTTTCTTTTTACCTTTCATAAGAAACACAGAGTATCCTTTCTCTTCTAGCAAAACATAAAACCTTTAGCTTAAGAGTCATCCTTCAACCCACAAGGAGGGATCTCCATCTTCCAGGGACCCTTAGCTCCAGAATCAAGGCAGGATGTCATTTTAACCTAGATGATTTTCTTCTTTGCAGTTGAGTGTTTTACCTCCCATACATCCACTCCAGCTGGGAATCCTTGGCCCTTGACCCCTGCTCTTGCCCTCGGAATCCTCCTCTTTTCTCACTCTGCCCTTCCCAGATACCAGACCTCTCCCTATCAGCCATGGTGCCCAAAACTCTAAAGTGAACGATCTTCCATCTTCAAACAACAAATACTCTATTTTCTTTTCCCCACAAAACAATCAGAAAATCTCAACTCTTCTTTGTCTTTTGGGAAAAAAAAAAAAAGAGCTCATTTGTTCAAAAGGATTAAACAAATAGAAGCAATTATAACAGATTACTTAGCAATCTGGTCCATCACTGCATTTTTACACAGCATTTGGAATACTGGTTGTATGGATAATTCTGGCCATGTCCATTGTCAGCAAAAGCAACTTAAGTCTTTTGTTTTTATATATATATAAACCATACACACACACACACACACACACACACACATATATAAAGCATGGTCTCAAATGCAAGAGTGTATATTTAGAAACTAGCAGTTGCTTATCATTTGGACTGAAAACTATCAGTCTTATTCTCTCCAAGACAGCTACTTCCTCTCCTGTTTCTAGTTGTCTTTGTTTTTACCCTCCTGATGATTACTCCCACATCAGGCCCCACTGGAATATTCTAGAAGGTTTTGTTCTTTTCAAATGTATTACCTATATGCTATGTTCCTTGGGTATACCTTGACCTTCTTTACTGTGTCAGAATGAAAGACTTTTGAATCTGTGGACCTAAAATGTCCCACTGGAGAAACACTGCAAATTCCACTTATCTTGGTTCCACGTGAGTTCTAAGACAAATAAACAAACAAACTCTCCAGATCTCCCTGCCTGGGACTCAGTTCTACTCAAGAAAACAACACTGCAGTCAAGCAGGCTGAGAGCATTAAATGAGATCTTCCCCCAAATTTTCTCTGCTCATTACCTCACTTCCCATCATTTATTCCCTCAGGAAAGGGAATTCCCACTTGGAGAATTATGGAGACAATGAATGGACTTAGCTTAAGTTTCTACCAACTGGTGTAGAAGGTGATCAAAACACAAGTGTATGAAAAGTTTTCAAAGAAAAAGATGGTTGCTTATTTACACCCCAGAGTCTGTAAACAGGAGGTTAGTACCTTCTACAGACATCTTCATTTCTATGTGATATTAACAGCAAAGCACCCTCTCCTCACACTGCAAAGCCATGCCTTTGAAACAGAACTGAGACATGCCCAGGACTTTCTCCAACAACAGCACCATTAGAAATCAGCCTAGCTGAAAAGTTGCAAATCAGAGTCTTGCTCAGTCCCCAAATCTTGTTTTTACAAAGTCTTTGTTGGCTTTGACTCTAGTTCACAGAGTGACGCTCCACTTGTCATGCTCACATTTGGGCGCCTCTCACTGAAGTCGCCAACTATCAGCCCCTGGCCCTGGTCTCAGCTCGCGCAGGCCTCCCGAACATTTTGGTATCCCACCCAATCACAGTCTTCTGGCATTTTGCTAGGTTTGGGCCTCCTACATCTGTTTCTCCACAGACAGCTTGAACCAGCCATGCTGCTCTGCATACCTAAGATAAGCCAAGGATTGGATTTGGACAGCTGTCCTATTTAATCATCAAGTGAGCAGAAAGGCCAGAAAGCACACAGATTTACAGTTACTTTGGTCTTAAGGGTCGACAATCAACTTTATAATCTAATTGCCTCTCTTTTTTGCATGGCCGCTTTTGCACAACCAATCTCCTGCTCAAGGGCAATCTCGTCTTGGTCCTAACAGAAGAAAGAATCATGGGAGTGGTGGCTGAGTGAAGATAGAGGTTCCCCCAAAAGAAGACACAGTGAAAGTAGAAAACAAGTCCACAATCTTCTGTAAAAAAAAAAAAAAAAAAAAAAAAATTAAAGTTTTGGGGACTCTTAATGACACACTGTGCTTTACGTTGATGGTTTTCCTTTGAGCCTCTGGATAAGGAAAAGTGGATAAGGTGAGAGTACCAAACTTGGTCATATTCTAAGTAAACAATCACAAGAAATTTTGTTTAAAATAGAAGTGAAAATATGGGTCCAAGTAAGGTGGAGAAAAAACAAATTTGAGGAACTGGTGCACATTCTTTGATAACCTTATATATTTTTTTCTAAATTTCTTAACATATCATTTAAGATATGGTGTTTTAGGTATGGTGTTTTAATCCTAAACTGTGCTGATCAGGCGTCAATTCATAGTTGTTTTTTATCTCTATTAGGTACATAATCTGGGGGACTGTGTAACTTACACAGCCTTAGCACTTATTTCATACCCTGGAGAGCAGGACCAGGGAGGCTCCAACCAAATATGGAGCATCAGTGATCTCTGTCCTGGGCTGGGTGTTTTGTGTATATGGTGTCAACAGTTTGCATGGTAACTCTATATGGTATATAATAAACTCATTTTTCTTGTGGGGAAACTGAGGAAGCAGTGTATACTGGAGGCATCCCTCAACCAATGAGAGGAAATAGACAGATTCCTCAGCTTCCTTGCCAGGTGGGTGGCATAGCTCTGGGGTGCCTCTACACAGACTCCCAGAGGTCCGCAGTGGGACTGAGCCCCAGCCACCCATAATGGTTACATGTCCATCTGCACACAGCTCATTGCCTTCCTTTTATTTCCTGTACCACTCCTTGATCCTTTACTAGAATTTCCTGTCATTTCATGAATAAATTATTTGCACTAAATCCTTTTGTCAGGATCTGCTTTGTGGGCACAAAACCTAAGACGCTAGGAGTTGATATGAATGTAAATAACAAACTTTTAAAATTGCCCTCTCCCTTGCTCTAGTCTGCACCTCTATGGAGTCTACATTTCAAGAACTGTTAAACAATTCTGGGTTAAAAAAATAATAAAATTACTTGGGATCCTTATATATCCTGCTGCTGCTGCTAAGTCGCTTCAGTCGTGCCTGACTCTGTGCAACCCCATAGACGGCAGCCCACCAGGCTCCCCGTCCCTGGGCTTCTCCAGGCAAGAACACTGGAGTGGGTTGCCATTTCCTTCTCCAACGCATGAAAGTGAAAAGTGAAAGTGAAGTCGCTCAGTCGTGTCCGACTCTTCGCAATCCCATGGACTGTAGCCCACCAGGCTCCTCCGTCCATGGGATTTTCCAGGCAAGAGGACTGGAGTGGGGTGCCGTTGCATATGTAATAGAAAGACTAAACTAGCATTTCCAAGTTCCTATGTAGTTTTTTCCAGTTAATCTTTGTACTTTCCTTGGTTACTGATCTCAGAATGTCATGCCAGCTCCTCTTTTTGCCTTGAATCAATACCTTGGACTCAACAATCAAGTACTGTTGACTCAATATTCAAAAGTAGTAACCTCATCATTCTCAACCCTGACTGTCCATCATGACTTCGTATCTGTGATCAAGGAGTTGAATCTGCCATTTTCTGGCTTCATAGGAATCCAGAGAGGTTCCTGAGTGATGGCACTAGGCTAGAAATTCCTGGTGATAGGGTAAATTAGACAGGGCTTTTCCCCAAAACTTTTGAACCTATAAGAGCTGGTAGAGTTCTCTTGAGGAGCATCAAGCCAGACAAGATGGGCCCCAAAGAGGACAATCATGCATGAATGATGGTTAGGTTAATTGGAAACAGGCTAAAAGTATGTTGGGAGGTGGGCTGGGGGAAAAATTTAGGAGGAAACCTCTGTGTGACAGGGAGTCTGAGAGTGTAGGAAGTCAGTATTGGACACTTGCTGTTTCTTACAAAAGACCCAACATGCTCTAGTTTCTGAAGAACTAGAAACAAGAACTCCTTAGAAAGAAAGTGTAAAAAATTTAAGCACAGATCTTAATTTTTGCCCAATAAGGGTCACAAACCTGTAACTTTATGCTGCTTTTGAATTTCAGGTCTTCTTATTCCATTTTTTACCCCTGTTTAGTGGTGCAAAATGTTCCAAATAAAGTTAAGAGGAGGAAAAAGAGAACAAGATACTTGAAAATCCACATTCTCAATTTAAATAATTAAATACTGACTGCAAATGAGTAAAATAACCAAACTCCACATGACTCTGGGTTTCTCATCTGAGACTCCCAAATCCCAGAACAAACTTTAATTAGCACAGGATCAGTATTCCTTTGAGCTTTAGGTAAATCCTGTTCTTTTTTCTTTTATTTAATGAGGTGTACAGTTGTTGAATGGCATGACCAAGGATAAGCAGTAAGCAAATATATGATAAATATTCCTCACATTATGTATCACTGGCCAGACCCCATTATTTAGGAGAATTGTCTGAGGTCAGTGGCTCTTACCTTTTCTGAGTCATGAGTCCTTTTGCTAATATGATGACATCTTTTGAAACATGTATGTATGCACAACATTTTGCATTCACTTAAATGCTCATGGGCCTCCTAAAGTCCATCCCTTAGTATCTGTTCCGTGGGCCTCAAGAACTCTGATTTGTTTCAAGGATCATTTGGGGATCTCTTCACTTAAGGGATGGTGAAGTGAAGCATTTTAGAAGTGAATAGCTACCATTTTATCTCAAGTTGGCTAAGAAATCCATTTAACTAGGTCTTGATACAAGAAAATCACAGAGTTTTAAAAGAGCCTGAGTCCACTAAATGAGACCCCATTTACTCACTCAATAATGAAGGGCTTCCAATAAAGTTACCTAAAATATTCATTGAGAAATAGTGAAGGACTTTTGGCATAATCTCAAATTCAATTAACCCCAAATAAACAAATAAATGAAAATCAAGATTTAGATAAGCAAACGTCATCTTATTGACAAGACAGACAAACAAATATGCAAAAATATTTAATGATCAACCAGAGTCTGCCCATGTTTTCTATCACAGTGACACCAACCATACCCACTAAAACAAAGTGTAATTTTGTGTGCAGTAAGAAGGTCCTCAGTAGACATCTGCTTAGAAAATAGATGCTCTTTGCCTGCAACAGCGCATCACGATAATGCAGCAGTTTCACTGTTCCTTTTAGGAGCTAGTAAATTGTCCAGTTCTGACAGCTACAAGCCTGGTAGTGAGCTGCCATAAAGTCAAAATCCACGGCATGAAGAAATAGAGACGTATGATGGAAATGAAAGGTCTACACTCCATTTGGAAAAGCATATGCAGTAGTCACCAGGTTGTTTTTTTCCCCCCAAAAGCACAAAAACAGTTTTTTTTCTATTTGAAAAATGTCTCTATTAATTATGGAAACAAAGAATCCGACAGTACACCAGAGACTGAACACGGGAGAATGAACCAAACTGACTTTCTCTCAGAAGCACTGATGGAAATAAATGGGTCCAAATGAATTAATACTGAATAAGAGTTTTCCATTTATTTTTCCCTTATTACAAGGTGGGATTAGTAATGTAGGGGGAAAAAAGCTAAAGTGATGTGTTTACCCTGACAGCATTCCCTTAAGGAGAGTTGTTTCTAGCAGCTAATGAGCTTTCATGGCAAACTGCTGAGTATGCCTAGATATTAGGGTTAAAAGCCCATCTAATGGTAAATTACTCTGGACTCTAATTTGGCAAGAGTAAATGATTTGTGGTCCAAGAGGGGATTTGGTGCCAAGCTCCTAATTTGGGTTGTATACAATATTTCAAGACCAACTTTCATTTAGTATCAATTTACAAATGAATTATGTATAAGCAACTGAATCATACAAGAACAACAACAAAAACCCATGTGTTAGACTTTTTTGACTACCACCTGGCTTTATTCACCCAGTGCTCTTTAAGATACTGAGAAGAACTGCAATGTAGGACAGGGGGAGATTATCGACTTGCCTTTTAGCTCCATGTTTATCTACTGTTCTCTGAGTGGAATTGCTGGGTTTGAATAATTATAAGAGGTGTGAAATTTAGTGGTTTAAGGGGGCACTCTGGGGACAGACTGCCTGGATTGGAACCCTACCTCTGCCAAGTCCTAAATCACTCAGCTTCCTTGGGCAAATTACTTCAGCTCTCTGGGCCTCAGTTTTTTCATCTGCAAAATGAGACTCAGAACTGTGCTCCCCTCCAAGGGCTACTGTCGATATTAAACAGGAAGATCCACTTAAGCAGTTAGCACGGTGCCAGGCCTGTGGCAAATGTACAGCCATGCTGCTGCTCCTGAGGAGGAAGAGGGTGAAAAGCACGAATGAGAAAGGGAAAACACTTCCTGAGCATGTCTCCACTGGAAACTGTACCTGATGCTCTCAAAAACACAGATTTGAGGAATGCAAAAACAAACAAAAAATAATAACAAAACTACTGAGTGATACGCACACCCTTCCAGCAGTCCACAGCTACAGAAATGCAACAGACGGGAGTCACCAATAAGCTGAAAGACCCTGAGAGTTGTATGTCCCTCAGACGTACAGAAGGGAAAGACTCCAGTCTTTACAAGTGATCAGTAAATAGAGCTGTCTTTATTTTTTTAACTTTTTATTTTGCATTGAGGTATAGCCTATTAACAATATTGTGATAGATTCAGGTGAGCAGCAAAGGGGTTCAGCCATATTTATGTTTTAAGCACTCAGTCAGCCAGTTTCCTTATTCATTTGTTTTTGTCTGTTTTACACATATCAGATTTAAAAATTACCCAGAAGGAAGTCTGATAACCAGTCACCCAAAAGAAAACAGGTTCAATCATCCTGGTTCCTTGCCTAATGGCCAGCTTTTCTCCAACAGTAAACCACAGTTAAGATGGGAAAGAAAGTAAAGCACAGCCACACCTATAAACACTCAAAGTGTAAATTAATATATATGTGGCCCTAAGACTGGCTGATCTTGGACATTTTTCTGACTCTTCAGGCTGTGTCTTCTGTTCTTCCTCTAAATCTCAAATGGGAGCACTAGTAGGAGATGAGAGGGAGGAAGGAGAGTGACTTTGGGGGATGTAGTTCTCTGCCCACACCTTTGTAAACAGCCCCTTCATTAAGCTTTCTTCCAATGGCCCTGCTGGAGCTGATCATAGTCTCCTTGCCTGGCAGTCATCCTAACGGAGTAAAGACCCCCACTCTAGCTGAGGTGTGTGTTTCCCAGTGCAGCCTAGCTCTTAACCCCACCATTGACCTCCTGCCACAGGCCAGTCTGCAGCACTTGTTTACAGTAACTATCTGGCCCCTGTGGACAGCTGTGCTTATAACCGCTGTCCTGGAATAGGGAAGTAACTTCTAAAAACAGTGGTGAGTAATTCAGACATTACCCAGCCCACATTAGAAAGGTTGACCTGCATTTACGGCTCACCCCACCATTATCCCTTCAGCCTCGCACGTCAGTTCCCCTTGAAATGATGGTTGGGGAGTAATAACCAGAAATATAATCACATCATCACATTTCAAGAAACCCTGTATTGAAGGCAGAGCTACAAATTTAAGAAATAGTCCAGGGGAAAAAAAAAGAGAAGCTTTCATCTGGTGCATGAATATTTTAGGTACTGTGGAAAGAGCTTTCAAATCAGGCAGACCTGAGTTTCAATATTAGCTTACTGGTTGTGTGACTCCTACTCACACGCTTAATCGCTTTGATGCTCCTGTTTTCCAGATTTGTAAAATGGGGATGACAATACCACTCCATGGGGTTGTTATTCAACCACTTCAATGAAGTGGTGCTATAAGAATAACCTGGCATCCAGTGGATAGTCCATAAATGCCAGCCTCTTTTCTTTCATGGTTCCAGATCAAGACATTGAGTCTGCATTTGATTTTCCTCCTTCCTTAGTCATCAGAGAAGCCTTCTCAGCTTGGAGCTACCTGAGGGAGAAAGTGTCTGATTACTTTGCCAAGGCTCATTGATATCTTAAATCTGGACCGATGGTGATGCCCACTGCGGGCACCTGAGCTTTGCTCGTAATAGAGCCTACACAAACCAGCCAGAAGGACACACTTCTCAGGAGGCTATGATCTCTTTCTACTTTTTTAAACATCAGATTTAAGAAATCCTACCACAGGGTAACACACACACACACACACACACACACACACACACACACACACACACCTCTACACAGAGCCCCACAGGAGCTCTTGAAAATCTTACCATCATTCACTGGATGCTCACCCAAATGGCAGATACATTTTGAAAATTAAATTGTTATCACATGAACTTGAATCTAATTTTTTTTTTCCTAAAAAGGTAAATAATTTTCAGCATCTCTTTGCATGGTGTAGAGGAGGTCTCTGTTTTCTAGTAAAAAGTCAGCCTGCATGTGGAATGGTGGTAGATTGTGTGTGTACAGCTGGTTCAGATCCACCGATGTGATGTGACGAAAAGTCTTCTGAGGTCCTGCGGAGTGCGAGTGCAGTCAGGGAGTAGTGATGCCTGCTCCTGAAACGGGTGAGGGGCTGCTTGGAAAGCAAGTGTCCCCGATCTGCTACCTTTGATCCAGGGCTCTGGACTGGCCATATACGGAGGTAATGTCCCTTCTGTGGCCACTGCTGTCCTGCTCCAAACTTGTTCTTCAACTGTCTCTTGGACTCGCCAATGAGCACAATTGAGCTGTGGACCATATGAGGCTGCAAAAGCTGGGTTCTACCAAACCACACTTGTAACACACTGTAAATGGCAAACCTGATGTAACCGCAACTGAAAAGTTACCCTCCTTTCCCACAGTGGACGAGAAATTTGTAAGAATAACTATTAAGAACTGCTATAATACAAAAACTGGAACCTTATCTCGTCTGGACAGCGCAACTTTGAGGTCAGGTTGTGAGACAATGAGAAGTTACTTCTGCCTAACACACGGTCGTGGAGGAATCAGATCAATGAACGCTGTGCCAGGCTCATTTGGAGGAAGAAAAAGATGTCAGGATTCCTGCTCTCGATGGGCGTTCAGTCCAGTTGGAAAGGGCAAGCTCCTCTATGTGCCATGAGCAGGGCTGCCATCCAGTTAGTACGCACAGACACAGCCACTGTAGAAATGTGGCAATATTTTTGTGCCTCTCGGAAAAGTAGCTGCTCCAAACCCCCTGTGTTCCCTGCCCTAACGCACCAGGCTTTCTCGGGGATTCTGCAGGACTTCCTTATAATTCAGTCATTAAAGAGTTTGTCACAGCCAGGAAGCTCCAGGAACACTCTGTGGTCACCGGGACCAGTGCCCATTCTGATTGAACCAGGTAAGTAATTTAAATGTCATCCCCGGCCTCAAAAGTAGAATGCCTATAAGCCAAAAATCACAAATTTATACTAACAGTCAAAAGTATGCACTGAAATTATAATTCCTGAGAAGAACACACGTGGGAAAAAAATGCATCTTTAGAATATATATATGTAAACTCCATGACAGCGGGGACCATGTCTGTCTTTCTCCGTTAAATCACATCTCCTAGAGGGCTGCCTAGCCCACAGTAGGGACTCAGTATCTGGTTGTTCAATAAAATAACAAATGGCACTGGGTTATTTAGGGATTGTGCCCTGGGGAGGTATCTAAGGTGCTTCTAAAATGAAGAGATGGGCAGCAACTGGAGAAAGGGTTCTAAGTAAGACTTGGTACCTCCAGGAACCCAAGCACTCGCTCTACAAATCCACATGGCAGAGTCTAGGAGTCTAGCTAGTCAGAGAGCTGAGCTCACCTGCCTTTGCTACTTCGGGCCAGTTATTCCACCTTATAGAACTTTTGTTTCCTGTTTGTAAGATGCCTGTCAGGGATTAAATAATAATCTCTGTCAGACGTTATCAATGTATGTAAGGAACCTACCCCAGAGGAAGCAGTCAAAAGGCTGTAAGATCCAAGAGGGCAATAGGCGAGTCTGTGTTGTTCACTGAGTCGTACCCCAGGGCCCAGAAATACTCTTGAGGAACAGACACAATCAAGGCTTGTTGAATGAAAAAAATCAACCCAAATAAATGAATGGCGACAAATTTTGTTCACTATGTTAAGTGAACAGGGACACTATCTGTCTGGGTGCCCTTGAAATCTGTAAGAGATGGAGACTAGGATCCAAGCTGGAACCTGCCAAAGAGGGGTCAGTTCGTGACCACAGCTGCTGGTTTTCTCTTGGTGGGCATTTGGGGTGGGGATCAGCAACCTGGAGGTGGACACTGGGGGGGAAGGGTCGGTAGCATGGTGGTTAAGGGTAAAGGGCTTACAGATAACCTGCCTGGGTGCAGGGCTCTATTCCCTTACGTACCATTATATGACGTTGGGTGAGGTGTTCAAGCTGCCTAAACCCCATCAGTGAAACGGGGATGACAGAACATACGATTCATGTACTGTAGGGTTGGTGCAAACATTTAGTAAAACAATGCAGGGTGAGTATCCTGTGCAAGTAGCCTCAAAAAATGGTAGTGGTTGTCACTAGGTGGGGACGCCGCCTTGAGGTTCCCTGATCCCTCGAGGGCCAGGCTGACTCTAGCTCATCACCTAACCGGCCTCTTCAGTCTCTCACCACTCTCTCTCTCCTTAGCATAGGTTGCTGAGATGAAGAACACAGCCTCCAGGTTAACCAAACAAGGAGACCCACTGAGGCTGGAGTTGGCACATTCCCTTAATGTCCAGTCCACTGGGACAATTGCCTATGAATCAGGGCAGGCAGGTCAGAAGCTAAAACTGCCAGGCAGAGACCTGGGGTGGCTAAACTATAGACAAGAGCCTCCTCCCCACCCAGCTGGGTGTGCCATACTGGCAAAGGGGTTGGCAAAGGCCTGCTGGAGAAGACAGGAGACACCGGGAGAGACTGGGAAAGAAATGCAGAAAGAGTGTTATTTCTTCCGATCTGAGACCAGTGCTGGTTTACCCGGAGAATGAAGCAGGGAATGCCGAGCGCTGGGTGGAATCAGCATAACAGCTTTCCTAGACTATTTTGCAGCCATTTTTTCAGTCCTGCATCATGGAAACAAATTGCTTTTCTGCCAGTGCAGGAGGTAAGGGGGAGTTTACATGTGCTGTGATGGAGGAATTCAGGCAGAAGAATCAACCTCGAAGGAAGTGAAGTAGGAAAAATTGGTTTAAATTATTCTACAACTTCAGAGATAAAAATATCATAACAGCTTGAAATGAAAACTATAGCTTTTGAAATATTAAAGCTGAAGGGGTATTATATTTATAGGGTGTTTGGCTAAGGTATGACAACATAACTATTCATTTCAGTCCAAGAGAAATTAAGCCTCCGTTTGAGAAAACGGGTCTGGGTTCAGTATCATCAAATATTTTTCTAAATTAATAGAGTGTGCTGGGTGCTACACGGGTCAGATGTGAAACTTCCAAACAATTATTTTACGTTGTGTATCAGCCCACCCGTGTCTCTGAAGGGAACTATTTGAAACGATTCTTGACTCCACCCCAGATTTCTGTCTCCAGGGAGGAAAAAAATAACCTCTTTGATGTTTAAGTGATTTCAGCCTGATCAACGGTGTTCTCAAGAACAATGAAGAGGATAATTTCAGGGAACTGGTGAGCTGCTTGGAGGGTCTAGACCCTGGTTCCCTCCCCAGATTCTCCCCATAAAGGCTGCCCTAACTAAAGAAGCTTTTGCAGACAGTTTTATCTGGGCTATTTTAGCTCAGGGAAGGCCTGGTGTCTCTTGATAGACTGACTAACACTCAGCACTGCCCCAGGCTGTCCCTATATTTTTTTTTTTTAAGCTTCAAGAGGAACCACTCTGAGAGGCCCATCTTCTGCTTAAATGGGTGTCCTGCGACGCTGCCATCTCTAAGCTTTTTAATCTCTTTCCCTCTGAGGCCATTCACTGAATTAAGAAAGGGTTTGGGGAGCAGCCCTGTTGATTCTAAGCATCCTCAGCAGCACAGAAATCTACATAAGACACAAGAGGAAGGAGGCTGTGGAGAGTGAAATAAGTGATGCCAGACTCGGCTCTGTTACTATCTTGGGCATAAAAATACTTTTCAGGTTTTTGACTTTTAAATGATGCGGCCCAGTAGGGGTTCACTGAGCACAGGGCAGACTGACATGGAAATAAGAATAATCATTCAGGAGAATGGTCTTTGAAACCTGAGGTACCAAATTCAATTGGATAATGAAACACTGGGAACTCCACAGGGGGCTTTTTCACCTCTATAAAGAACATTCAATTAAATGCTTTTTCATTTGGACAGGAGGGGTGGGGCTTCTTTTTTCCCCCCCTTTTCCACAGACTGTGTCTTCTTGGCTTCTGGCCCCAGTTTTCCCCTGCTTTTTATTGCCTGTTTTTACTCCCATGGTGAGCCACAATGCCCACACACCCTGACTTCTCACAGGTTGATGGAAATCCCCCACATTGCCCTTGGAAATGCTCATTACCAAGGAGAGACACAATGGCTTCACTGGGTGATGCATGGGCAATGCTTCCAGAGGCTTCTGGTGCCTCCATTTCATGGGCCACTTGCTTAGCTGCTGCTGAAATGCCTTAGTGCTATGAAGGCTGCATTTAACTTAGCCATCTGTGAATAACTCCATCGGGGCAGCTTCAGATCCAAAGTCAAGGCGGCTTCCTGGCCAGAACTGCACCCTGTCCCACACCGGCAAACAAGAGTGATTTCCTGACATAACTGTCCACTGCTGCCGTTCCTCCCTGAGGAGCCCTTGGGAGCCCTTGGGAGCGTGCCACGCATTAAATGTGGACTTTCTTGCAAATCAATTAGCGCTTGGTGCTTTATAGTCTGGAATGATGTCACACGGCCCGTGTTTAGTCAGGCATTGGGTGATGATTTCAAAATTAATGGCTATTGGACTAGTAGAGGTATACATTTCTTTCCTTGGGTGTGAAAAGATAGGAGAAACGCACGAAACAAATAAAGGGCTCCTTAGAATGGGGTCACACAACCAATTCAACTCAATTCACCCTGACTGAAGGTGTGCAAGTAACGGCCTGGGTGCCTGGTACTCGGCACAGTGGAGTAAAAGACAGTGTTTGCCGCAGTGGTATCCCAGCCTTGTGAAGAGAGTTAGGGCTCTTAATCCTGGAGTCAAGGACTTGAGAGAATTTATGAACAGTCCGTAGGGAGTGCAGAAACGTCCAGACTTGCTTATAAATGGAATTTGGACAAATGTGCATATTCACATACATACACACTTTTCTGGGTAGTAGACCTACAACTTTACTGGATTCTGAAAATATAATTTAATAGTCTAGTATCTTTTTACTTTGTATTTCCCAAGCATGTGAGAGGTGTTGAATAAATGAATGATGGTTGGATGAGTAAGGGATGGTTTCCATGTTGCAAAGGGCACAGAGGCTAGCCTGCCCATCAGGGTCCTGTGGCTCCAGGAAGGAAGGTGGTGGAATCATCTGTCATCTCAGGTTGCGAGTATAAGAAGTCAAGGGACTGAGGAAAGCTCAGAGCCGAATGGCTCGTGTAAAGAAAACTAAAACTGAGAAAAAGGTCGAAACAAGACCTCAGAGCAAGGAGGTCCTTCAAGCTAGAGCAGGTGCTGAGTGTCAAAGGGAAACAAAGGTCAAGAGCAGGAGGCCAAACCACACAAGCAGGAAGGCGGTACAGGAAGCTGGCGGACACTGAAGGCTTAGGCAGTGAGATTTTAAGAAACTGGGCTGGAATCAGGCAGCCTTGAGTTCAAATCCCGACTCTGCTTCTTGTTAGCTTCTCTCTGCTTAGTTTCCCTGGCTGCAAACTGGACCTACAGCACTGCCTTCTAGAGGGGTTATTGTGAGGGATGAACGCGAGAACTCGTGCAAAGCACACAGCCACTGTTCAGAACAGGGCTCTGACCGGATTCTTGGGAAAAGAGCTGGATCCCCTCTAAGGGGCTAAAATTACAGTGGATACTTGCTACCACGGTTTGGCGCCGCTTAAGTGGTCCAAAACCTTATTCACTTTCATGTCTCTGTCTCCTCTCTATTCTCACTCCCGCTATGTGGCTATGGCAAGGGACTGCCTATTATCAAACTAGATTGACTCTTTCCTTGTATTAATCACAGCCTCCTCCTGGGAAATTTCTCCTTTTCCCTTTGAGAAGATGATTACTTCCCTGGTAGGGAATTATTAGGTCATCCGATGAGGGGGAGAGTGTTCTCAACTCTCCATTGACGGTTCTCCCCCTCCTCTGCTGCCGTCATCTCGGCAGCCCCCAAGCCTGGGAGATTCAGTCTCTAGCACGTGAGCTTGCAGCACCTTGGCAGTTCCAACCACAGACCACCATCCTCGCATTGTTCACCCATTCACGTGAGGTCCTTACAGAATAAAGAACCAACTCCTCACATGGCATTCAAGGCCTTTCATAGACTGGTGCATCTGAGTTTCCTGATCTCTTGCTTCTCACCACAGCTTTCCAAACCCTGATGCTTCAGAACTAACCAACCACCAGCCATTTCCTGAAACGGCCACAACTCACGTCTGAAACACCTCTTGACATTGACCACTTACCAAAATAAATCGTCTGCACTCTCTTCTCTCTCCCTCCCCCCTCCTTCAGTTACAGAGCACTTGTTACTTTTTCCTTTTTGTTACTGTATGTTTCTCTGATTAGTTTTCTCTGCCCCCATTCATTGAGAAGGCATCCACACATTATTTTTTCCTCTATCTTTCTAGTACCTGTTTCAGTATCTTGTATAAAAGTTAATCAATATGTAATTGATGAATCAGTTAAGATGAGTCCAGGCCCCGTATTTGGTTAATGGAGTGAAAGTGAAAGTCTCTCAGCCCTGTCTGACTCTGCAACCTCCTGGATTACACAGTCCATGGAATTCTCCAGGCCAGAATACTGGACTGGGTAAGCTGCTCACTTCTCTAGGAGATCTTCCAACCCAGGGATCGAACCCAGGTCTCCCACATTGCAGTCAGATTCTTTACCAGCTGAGCCATCGGGGAAGCCCAGAAATACTGGAGTGGGTAGCCTATCCCTTCTCCAGGGGATCTTCCCAACCCAGGAGTCGAACCAGGGCCTCCTGCATTGCAGGTGGATTCTTTACCAACTGAGCTATCAGAGTATTTCCTAAATCAGTGGTTGTCAAAGTGTGGTCTGAGGATCCTCAGGGGTCCCTAAAAATACTTTCAGTTGTGATATAAGGTGGGAACTGTTGTTATAACAGTTCTAAGATATTATTTGCTGTTTTTATACTTATTCTCTCACAAATGTACAGTTTATGAAAAGTTCAGATACCACATTAGAGTTTCAGATTCCACATTAGAAACAGCCTTTAAGGAAACTAGTTCTTCTTGAGCATCAAAGAAGACATTCAGTTCTCTAAAATGACAATTAAAATACTTCTACCTTTTTCAACTAAATCTGTGTGAGGAAGGATTTTCTTTACTTTCTTCAACCAAAACAACGTATCACAACAAACTGAACTGAAACAGATATGAGAACATAGCTGACTTCTACCGAGGCATTCAATAAAGAGACTTGCAAAAATGCAAAACAATGCTGTTCTCTTTAATACTTTTTGCTCTGTTTTGTTTGGGTTTATATACTTTTTTTTTTCACACAAACAAAATATGTTATCTATACTAGCATGTGATGGGCTTGTCATTATTTTAAAATAAATTAGTACATAAAACTTTCTCAGTTTTAATTTCAAATATGGTTATTATCAATAGATAAAGTCCTTATAAACAAAAGGCTTGTAGTCAATTCTTTTTATGAGCATAAAGGGGTCTTGAGATGAACATGTTTAAGAATTGTTCTCCTAAACTTTGTTCTATGGTATACCAGATCTCTATAAGGAGTTCCGACGTATTTTGTGGGAAGGAGAAAGAGGAGACAGTTCTTAATGACATGGGAAAGGCATATTAAATAGCTGAATATATTTCTTTTTTCCGTGACTTCTTAAATGTTTTATTTTGCAAATGCTCTTTGTAAACATCTGAGGACACTGTACTGGTTTTCTGCAACTGTGTAATGGATTATCACAGACTTAGCTGCTTAAACACACACATTCATTATCTTGTAGCTTCCGGGCTCAGGAGTCTGGTCACACCTCAGAGGGGTTCTCTGTTTCAAGGTCTCACCAGGGTGCCATCCAGTCGTCAGCTGGGGCTACAGGCCTATCAGATGCTCACCTAGGAAGGGACTCATTTTCATACACCCCCACCACCACCACCACTCAGGGTGCAGGCAGAATTTATCTCCACAGGTGGTATAACCAAGTCTCTGTGTTCTTGCTGGCCACTGGCTGGGAGCTGTTCTTGGCACCTGGAGGCTGCCCACAGGACCTTTCCCTCTTCGCAGGCTCTCTCCCAATATGGCAGTTTACTCCTTTAAAGCCAGCATGGAGGGTCTCCCCAGCCTGCTAAATGTTATTACAGAAATGACACCCGATCTCCTTTAATTACTCTGTTGGCTAGAAGCAAGTCGCAGCTCCTTCCCTACACTCAAAAAATGGACTTTTGCTGGCTGGGAACATTAGGGACAGAGGTTGTGGGGGCCACCCTGTCTGCCACAAAGAACAGTCTGTGCTTTGCCCTCACTTACTTGACCAAACAATCCTTTTGTGAGCCTATTGACATGTCAAGAAGTCCTGTTTGAGAAATGTTCATCTGAAGTATTCAGTATAATTAGACATGCTGTGTTCTCCCAAAGTATATTCTAAGGTGTGTATGTGCGCGTGTGAAATATAATTTTAAACTCCACTGGTCAGTAAGTCAGCACCCATCTAGAACTTCTGAAATGATCTGATGAAGAAGCAACCCTTCATGGTGCAGTGAGCAGCAGCTAAAGAAGGAATAATTCCCTTAAGCAGAAGTAGATGCGGTTCTGAGGCACTGGTTGCCAAGACTGGGAAACTCCTATCTGTTGCCTCATCACCCTGAGTCCTGCCAGGAGCATGCCCACCGTGCTTGCCCACAGAGAGGACCACACTGTCTGGGCGGACTGGTCAGAGGTGCAGCCTGATAGGGACCTGAGGTATGGAGGCTCTCAGAATCTGATGACTGGCCTGGAGAGGGCCTAACACTTAGAATGGGAAGAATTAGCCTGGTAGACTTTGCTCAACAAAACTTGATTTTTCTAATAAAATTTTATTTGACACTCTCTCAGTTAAAACAGAGCGGACAGCTACGGTAGATCAGGGTGGGTGTCTTGCCCATTGGAACTTCTGGTTGCCCCCATCTTTGTGCCACCCAGAATATCCTTTGGAACAATTTCTCTTGCTTAGCTTCCTCATTATACCTTAAAACAAAAACAAAAACAAAAAAACAACACTGAGCACTTGGGAGGTGAGGTGTCCTGTCAAAGCTACCCTCACCAAGCCTAGACCATCCATTCTCAGGATGCCTCCTTGACACATTGCAGAGCAATCCTTAAAGCTGAGTTCTATCTCCTCACAAGGTGCAACAGCCTCTCCATCATCCAGTTTCACTCCAAGAAGACCATCCCTCATGAGTTCACAATTGGGGTCATTAACTCCCACTTCAAGGAATCAGCCTGAATGAGCTCTTTGTGTAATTAGCCAGAGAGGCACTTATATATTCCTGTGAAAAACCCAATCACACCGACGCTGAAGGACCAACACTTGCCTCCTAATACCACCTGCCTCCAGACACCCTGAGGGTGGGGTGGAGTGTGAAATCCCCAAGACACAAGGGAGCTGGCTGAATGTGGAGCTCAGCCTGAATCCAACCTGAGCTCGTTAGCTCTTTGGAGGTTAAGAAAAAAGATGGAAGCCACAAAAGAAACCTCCTTTATAAACCAGAGGCAATTCCAAAAAGGAAACATACAATTGACAGCCTGGAGGGGGATTTGACCTGGAAGCTCACCTCTGTCTGTGCCCTAGCCCTGCCCATATCCTCATCAATATCCTCCAGGAAGGCTGATCCAAAGGCTTAATGAGGCACAAGGCGTTAAGAACCGTGTATGTGAGTAATGCCACCGATTCTTACTTCTTTAATTGGATGCAAATAGCATCACCTGGGCTCCACATCCCAGGATCCATCCTGCTCTTTGTCACGTGGCCCTCTAATGTACCCCGTTCTGAAGAGCCTGGCAGGAGAGGAAGACATTAACTGTGAGATCTGCTGGCTTCTGCCAAATTCGCAAACGCTGGCAGCTAAGCCTATAGATAGAATGAGGGGTAATTTCATGCAAATTCTCTGTGCTATTCCCTGAGCTCCAAGATTAGAGATGTCAGAAAATGTAAGTGCTCCTCTGGTTAATAACACAAAGAACTAATTCAGTCTGATTCCCTAAGCTGGGAGTTAAAGAGAGTGATTGTGAGCTTGAGGAGGAAGGTTCTTAGAAGGATGCTCAGGAGGGCCAGGTGTGTGCAGAGGCTGCGGTACATGGTTAGGGAAACAGAGTCCTCCTTACGAGGGTCACTCGGACTCATACTGGGAGGGCTTGGCTATCTCTCAGGTTCCCGCTGGAAGTGTGGGCAGATGTAAAGGGCAGCAATGCGCTTGCCCTGCTGCTTGGAGAGGACTGATTCAGGCCAGCCAAGGCTGCAGGGTTTGGGAACAAAATCTGGAAGACGTGTGCAGAGGACACACCTCTCTCATCTCCCCTTTCGAAAAGAGACACTTGGCTCCTAGATGCAGCTTCCAAATCTCTTGAACACGCTTTTCTCCCTCTTTATATGCCAGGTTGTATTTGGTCTGGTATAGTTTCCAGAGAGCACTGACTTATTATTCAAACGGGGTACTTCTTGGAGAAGATTTTACATCTTGTGAATTGTATGTAGCAGTGGAACACTTCAGGGAATAAGATTACCCCATTCTCCTATTTATTGTGATCTAGGTTAAACACTGGGATTACACGTCAGGTTTTGGATTTTTAGATTTAAATTTTCAGGTTATCCTGAAGCATCAATAATGGCTTTTGAGATTAACACACACACACGCGCCTCCTCCCTCCAGTGGCCTCCATACAGTCACTGGAATAGACTTTGACTCCTAACTTTTCTAAGAAAAAGTTAAACTGTTATCCATTGAGGATCCATTGGCGGCTTTATCACATTTCTAGAATAGACTGTAACAGTGGGGACAAACAATCTCAAGCCAGATGCTGTATGTTATTAGAATCAAGGGCATGATGATAGTCATCTTCTTGGAGCCTGACTCAGGATTTGGCCCTGCTTCCCCTACTGGCTATGAAACCCTGTAGAAACCTCTTAACCTCTCTGGGCTACAGATCTCTCTAACCAATTTAGGTAATAATTTCTACTTCTAAGGTTATTATTGAGGATTGAGTGAAGTGATGCATATGTCTAACATATAGTAACTGCTCAATAAGTAGCACCTAAATCGGGAAAAGAGTACGTCAAGGCTGTATGTTGTCATCCTGCTTATTTAACTTATATGCAGAGTAAAGCATGTGAAATGCCAGGCTGGATGAAGCACAAGCTGGAATCAAGATTGCTGGGAGAAATATCAGTAACCTCAGATACACAGATGACACCACCCTTATGGCAGAAAGCAAAGAACTAAAGAGCTTCTTGATGAAACTGAAAGAGGAGAGTCAAAAAGGTTGGCTTAAAACTCAGCATTCAGAAACCTAAGATCATGGCATCCAGTCTCATCACTTCATGGCAAATCGAAGGGGAAACAATGGAAACAATGACAGACTTTATTTCTTTGGGCTCCAAAATCACTGCAGATGGTAACTGCAGCCATGAAATTAAAAGACGCTTGCTCCTTGGAAGAAAAATTATGACCAACCTAGACAGCATATTAAAAAGCAGAGACATTACTTTGCCAACAAAGGTCCATCTGGTCAAAGCTATGGTTTTTCCAGTACTCATGTATGGATGTGAGAGCCGGACTATGAAAAAAGCTGAGCACTGGAGAATTGATGTTTTTGAACTATGGTGTTGGAGAAGACACTTGAGAGTCCCTTGGACTTCAAGGGATCATTCAAACCTAAAGGAAATCAGTCCTGAATTGGAAGGACTGATTTTTGAAGCTGAAACTCCAATACTTTGGCCACTTGATGCTAAGAACTTACTCATTAGAAAAGACCCTGATGATGGGAAGGATTGAAGGCAGGAGGAGAAGGGGACAACAGAGGATGAGATGATTGGATGGCATCACCGATTCGATGGACATTAGTTTGAGCAGGCTCACAGAAGCCTGGAGTGCTGCAGTCCATTGGGTTGCAAAGAGTTGGACATGACTGAATGACTGAACTGAACTGAAAACATTTTTGGTTGGTTCACAGGATAAAGCTCACAGCACAGATATATATATGATTAAAGTCTTTGCACACAGTCAGTATATTTTGTTCTAGCATCATCAGATATCAGCCCCCCGCCATCACACCTTCGCAATGGCAATTTCCTTCAAATAATGTAATGAGTCAAATAGGACAGGCTTTCTGTTTACCTGCTCACCCCCTCCACCCCCTGCCCCAGGATATATGCTCTGCTGTCCTTTTTAGTTTTGTTTTTCACAGCGTACATGTTGATACCAGTAAATTGGCCATGTCTACCTATACAAATGAGTAAGGCAAATAAGTCATTTTAAAAGTTTGGGACTCTTTTTCCAGAAGAATTCTGAGTATAATTGCCCAAATATTTACCTGGCTCAGATATTTGCCTTGCCCAGATACTTACCTTGCCCAGCCTGAGACCAGCTCAATGGAGAACTATCTTTAGTAATAAGACCATGGGTTCATTTTGCCAAGTGAGATAAAGAAACTCTTTGCAAGTGAGTTGTATTTTATTTTATGGAGCACTCTCTTCTAAATAAGTGGACCCATGACTTACTCGAAGTTTTGAATCTTCAAATGGTGCCTAGGACCACGGATATATGAGTTTTGGAAGCCATGCACAAGTGAGGCATGTTTTACTGCTTAAGTATTCACCATATTACCCTTGTCCAGCTACCCTTGAAAATAACAGTTTTCTGATTTAAAGGAGCATAGACACATAGCAAGCCAGCCCTCTAGCACAGATGTTTCCAGAATGAGTTTACACATTTTCAGTGTGAGAGTGTCAAGTTTGTCCCACAGATTATCCTGAAATATCTAGGATTTTTTTTTTTTTGAGATAAATACACACACACACACACACACACACACACATTCTCCTTTCATTCC
The DNA here is from genome assembly GCA_006410615.1 of Neotragus moschatus. Lineage (NCBI taxonomy): Eukaryota > Metazoa > Chordata > Mammalia > Artiodactyla > Bovidae > Neotragus > Neotragus moschatus. The sequence continues at coordinate 660,993 of SJYA01002434.1, read as the reverse complement.
TCTTCATACGGTTGTGAGAATATGCCTTGATCCTGAACTGTTTTAAAAGAAGGAAAGAAGCCATTATCAATCAGGAATCCATGGGTGGCTTTACTGATTACCAAAATTTTAGAATAGAATGCAAGATTATAGACAGCTGAATCTTGAGCCAGACAGTATATGTTATTAAAATCAAGAGCATGATTAATTAGTCATTTACTTGGAGTGATTTATCTCGTGCCTCTCTCCACTGGTGTTGGAACTGCCTGCTGAGGACATCAGGTGTACCACTCTAACATGAATACTAATCAAAGTCCACAGAAGTGCAGAGTGAGGGGGAATTCGAGCTCCACCAAATATCCATTCTAAAGAGCTGACTTTTATTAAATAGGCCTGAAGTCAAGGAACTGGTAAAGCTACAGAGAGAAAGGATAGACTGGTTAGGTCTAAGCTGTCTCACTATCAAATGACCCAAGTGCCAACCTGAGCCTGCCTACCTGGGACCTGCCTTCTGACTTGTTACAGACGTGAGTCCCATCTCTTCTCCTCCCTGCATACTTCTCGAACCCATCCCACTTCTCTTTGTCTCCCCTGCCAGCCCCCTAACCCAAGTACACCATCGCTCTCCTAAAAGACTGTAATAGCCTCCTTACTCTGGCTCCATTAAACAGAACAAATTTTTAAAAACCATAATTAATCATACCGAAGGTTTTCTTAAACCAACAAGTGGTTCCCCGTTGCTCTTAAAAAGAAGCCCTTATTCTCTGACTCAGCTCATGAAAGCCTCTATAGTCTCACCCCCACCCAAATTTCCTGCTTCATTCAAATTTATCTGTGGCTTATTCAATGTGCATAAGCCCCCACTGCCCTCTTGCTGTTAAGCTGCTTCAGTTGTGTCCGACTCTGTGTGACCCCAGAGACGGCAGCCCACCAGGCTCCCCCATCCCTGGGATTCTCCAGGCAAGAACACTGGAGTGAGTTGCCATTTCCTTCTCCAATGTATGAAAGTGAAAAGTGAAAGTGAAGCCGCTCAGCCATGTCCAACTCCAAGCGACCCCATGGACTGCAGCCTACCAGGCTTCTCCGTCCATGAGATTTTCCAGGCAAGAGTACTGGAGTGGGGTGCCATTGCCTTCTCCGTGGAGGGGTCTAAAATGTTCTAACCTCTTTTTTGCCTCAGGGCTCTTCACTTGCTGTTCCTTTTCTAAAAATGCTCTTCCACATTCTCTAGCCTGGCTGTCTTTCTGTCTTCCTATCTGCAGCACAAAGGTCACTTCTCAGAAATCTTCCTCTTTCCCCTTTACCCTAGAGATAGTTACCAGCTGTCAGGCTGCCCTGTAGTTTCCCATGTAGCCCTTATCAAAACTGTCATTTATGGCTTTTACAGTTAGTCATTAGCACTTTTTTCTTCCTTCCCTATGTCCTCAGCTCCTATCACAATGCAGTGCTCCCAGTAAGCCTCCAGTAAGTGAGGGGGTCAAGCAACAATGATGAAAGCTGTGTTTGGAGGAGACCACTAGCTGTCCACCCTAATCAGTGCTCCTTTCCTTTCAGCTGGACTACATTTCCCAACCTCCCTTGCAGATAGGTGGTCATGTGACCACAAGGGGCGGCTGTGTGCCACTTTGAGCTGCAGGTCACAAAAACCTCCCTATGAGCAGCTGTGACAGTCCCTCACTGTGGTGGACTGGGATGTTGATATATGGAAAATGGCTGAGCCACCTATTGGCCTGGGTTCCCGAATGACCTCATGGAAGAAACTCTCAGACCTCAGCTGCTGGCCCAGAACTGCTGTGTGAGTAGGAAACGAAGTCTGTGCTGTTAAACCACTGAACTTTCAAGGTCAATCTGATCTTGCACCATTTTTGCCCACCCTAATACATTAGGATACAAATACATAGGATTCTAGGTCTGGGAAATGAGTGGAAAATGGTTACCTTCCTCACATATACACTCACAGCTCCAAGTGAACGTATACATGGAGCCCGAGGAGATAGAAGGAAAAAGCAAATTGAGTTTCTGACAAAGTATAATATTATTTTTAAAAAATCGGTATTTAACAAAACTTTTCTATATCCATTTAACTCTTTCCCTCCATGGACTTAATCCTTAATAACTAAGAATACTCTAATTACTAGTGTTTCTTATAAGAGAGCTGCCATTGCCTCTTATGTTTCTCTCTATCCTTACTTGTCGCCCTAGTAATTGCATATAAAACCCTGGTATGGATGACCCCTTACAATCAGAAGGGGAGGCCATCTCAAAGAAGTAGGAAATCAAAGTTTTCTCACTGAAATTAGAATATCATGTAGCAACCAATTCTATTTAGCTCAGTGCAGAATTTATTTTTGCCCTTAAGACAGGTCAGGGATAGAAGGAATCACTAGCCAGATTTTTCAAATGAATAAAAGTTCTCTAATGTCCTTGGGGTTTCTGTCGAGTAGTCTCAGGGCTGGACCCCCACCTCCCAGAGGTTGCCTCTCTGTGCCCTCAGAGCCCAATCTCTGTCTCAAGCTTTGTCTCGAGCAAGTTAATCTAGCCGAGTTAATGACAATGCAGCCACTTCCCCGCCAGCACAAAGCGCCTAGTCAGTCAGCTGGTTGGAGTTTCCTGGCCGGGAAGCCCGCACCTCCCCACCCAGCCTTCCTTTGGCTATGGAAACCTCTGTACGTATGAGGAGCACCTGGTCATCCAGTGGTGAGGCCTTCGGCCCTGAAAGGGAGGAAGTGAGCTCTTTGATGCTCTGGGTATGGATCTCCCATGCTCCTGGAAGCCTGTTTCTTCCCCAGGAAATGCCCCTTGGTGCCAGCCCTGCAATAACGGAATGGAACATTTTCTCACATTGAGCCACACCTGTTGTCAACAAGAATTTGCTTCCAGTCTATTTAAGCTCCATGGTGGGGAGGAGACTGTGAGAGTCTCGGGCACTTTTGGCAATACTGGGCCCACAGCACCTGGGAAAGCTCCACAAAGCCCATGTTCTTGTTTGGGAAGTGGAGTTGCCCCTGGTAACAGCTGCTGTGTTTCAATAGAGACCAGAGGCCTCTGGGAAAGTCATAAAGGCTTCGCCCAGGCCTCTTTGCAGAACTGAGTGCCAGGCAGTTGGATCTGAAAGGCAGTTTGTGCCTGTGAGGATTCCTGCAGGCTCACCAGCAGCAGGAGCAAAGCGGTGAGAAGGCCAGCTGCTGCTTCTGCTTTGTGATGGAGCTGATGTTGTTGTTATTGGCTTGGCTTTGGTCAAAGATGTCATCAGGCAAAGTTATATTCAGTGTCTATGTTGATTGAATATGAGTTTGCAATTCGGTCTGTAACCAAAGATGTGTTTATCCACATATACAGTTCATTTGTTTACCTCCTCATTCCTCCATTAGTTTATTCTTTTCTCCTTCCCTTCATTCAGAACCAGAGGCCCATCCCGAATCCTAGTTCCTTTGTTTGGCTTTCTGAGGGCCTTGCTTCAGTTTCCTTCACCTGCCTGGTGCCTTAATAATACCCCAATACTTTCTGCTTCCTGGCAGGGTCCATACCTGAATATGAGTGGTTCTACTGAACAGCAAACCGATATTCAGAGAGAACTTAGGGCCTAGACATTCATCCACTGCTCAATTTCATTTTTCCCACGCAGTAGTAACTCCCATATTTACCATGTATAACATTATGGTTTGCAAATGGACATTATTTTTGGATCATTCAAAGCAAGCTGGTCCTTCTTGGAGAATTCCCACAGCCACATGGCATAGTTCGCTATAGTAGAGCTCAGCATTCTACTATGTAATTTTTTGTTGATATGATAAGCTCCTTAAGGACAGAACTGTGACTTAAGTGTCTGTTACCAAAGCCTAGAGGTTTGATAAATGTTTGCTAAATTATTTTTTAAGAATGGGTGGTTGGGTGGATGGATAAGATTATCTTTATGGATGAGAGGGTAGTTGAGTGGGTAGATGCATGAAAGGATGAATGGATAAATGGATTGATAGGTAAACAGGTGGGTAAATGGGTTGCTGGGTGGATGGATGGATGGATAAATGGATGGATAGATGACAGATTAATCAATGGGTGGATGGCTAGGTGGATGAATACAGGACGACCAGATGCTTGGTGAGTGAGGGCGCGTGGGTAGCTAGATGGATAAATGAAGCATGACCCCAACCATCAGGGCGCCTATATGCATATCAACAACAGTGCTTACTTACTTCCACTAAGACAATCTCCAACCATTAATCCCTTAAACCCCAAACTGCCAGCAAGTGAAACAATAGGCAGGCCCTCTGGGGACTGTGTTCCCCAGAGTTGGAGGAATATGGGGAATACTCCAATTTACCACCTATTGGCGAACTGGTAAAAAGCTTCCCTGTGGTAGCCCTTAACAGCACTGCCTGGCCACAGTCAAAACTGACCCATCACCTTTAAAAAAATAATTGCCTACATGTTAAAACTGGCCCTTTTATCGTTCAGAAATGATACCTGAAAAGAACCTAGAGGTGGGCTGCAGAAGATGCCTTTAAAACAAAAACCAACACTGAGGGAAGAAAGGGAGTCAAGCCCAGACCACTACCTGCCCAGTCTGTCCTCACAAAGCAGCCCCTTCAGACAAGCAGGACAGAGTTCTGACTCCCGACTCCCCCAAACATGACCTTGTTTCAAAGCCACAGGGCTCTCCTTGCTCCAGTCCACAGTGAGTCAGGAAATAAGAGAATGTATAGTGTTCAGCTCCTGCCAAACGTAGGATGAAACATAACCCTTGTTTTTGTGTGTTCGGTTATTACGTTTTTTATTACTACTACTGTGTTATAGATGTCTTTCCTTCCTCTAAGAAAACAATAGAACAATGAGCCAGTTTGAAAGAGAAAAGCTGTCAGCTTGGATAAAATTAGTCTGCTTTATTTTTTATGAAAAAAAAATAGGAAGGTGGTCATGCCAATTGTAATTTTAGTTATTTCTAGAGTGAGTTTATTAAACCATGAATTTCCCCTTGAGCTAAACTAATGACCACTATTAGGTATGCTACTCTATTTTAAATGATCAAAATATTCAATGGAATAAGATGAAAATTATAGATAGTGATAATTACAAAATGTCAGCATCACCTGGAATCAATTTACTAATGTCAGCTTGGGTGTGGAAGAGAAGAGTCAGTTTAAAATGAGCAGAAGGCACGTTGCATGGGCTGCTGTCATTTATCCTCTGAGGACTGTCACAGCTGAATATTTATATCCCTTGCTCCCCTGCAGTTGTTTCTAGCCTGCTGGCTACACCCTTATCAGACAGCACAGGAAGGACTGGCAATGAGAGAGGGCTCCTCCGCCTCCCTGAATCCCCAGGTCCTGCCTTGAATTTTTGCAGGGGAAGTGAAGACAGCACTTTCCAATAAACCAGTCCTGCTGTAGCCACTTGGGTCTGTAAATGCGCCCATGGTTTTCCTCTTAAATGTACAGTCCTAGCCTTCCCCTCCCCCCAGTTGCTACAAATGAAAAGGGAACAAGAGATTGTGTCATTAGACGAGTTGCAAAACTTGTTGCTTGATTTAAACCAAGTTTTCAGTTTCTTTATGTCGATCACCTATGCACCTGAAATCCTGGGCAAAAGGAATTTGCTCTTGGCACAGGACTGTGTCCCGGAAGTGCACCTGTCTGGGAAAGGTGCCGCTGACATAATACACACGTACAGATGTGCCTGGCTCCTTGGGGGACAGACCGATTCGCTGTCAAAGGTGTGTGTGTGTGTGACAAGACACGACCCTCCTCCTTGCCCTTGTCTGCAACTTAACCTCCCCCCAGTATCCTCCTGCCACCATCTGCTACACACAAAAAACGTGAGAGTAAGCACACACTCACACAGACACCCTGGGTCACTTTCCCCAGTCTGAACAACTCCAGCTATCTGGTTCCAGTGGGAGAGGGTAGTACCTGGGGAAATTCCCAAAGTAGAGCTGATTGGTTATGGGGAAATTCCTAGGTGAGTTTAAATCCTCATTTCCCATTTTTTCTGGCTTCCTTCCTTCCTGCTTCCTACATCCCTGTTCTTTGGGACCACTGACCATCCTTCTACATCCACTCCCAAGCCCTCTCTTCTGCACAACCTACTTTAAATTCCTTTTGCCTCAGGTAAGCAATCATTTCTCCAGAACCCTGGAGAATAAGCCCTGCTGTGCGAGCAGCCTGATTTCACAGGGACCCCTGAGCTCTGCACAGGAATTCTTGGAGCAGCCTCTGCTCTGTTCTGGGTGGATGGTTCTGGGAGGCGGCAAAGTGCAATGGTAGAGACATAGGTTCTTAAGATGGACTGCTTCCTGCCAGCTGTGTGACATTGGGCAAGTGCTCAATTTCTCTGTCCCTCAGTTTCCTCATCTGTAAAATGGGGCAACTTACACTTTCCTCCTAGGGATTAAATGTTTCAAGTGCTTAAAGTGAAACTTAGCACATGGCATCTTTACATATTTATTCCATTAAAAAAGTAACTTCTAATAGGCTGATTACTCAAGCTTTATCCTCCTCCCTCCCCAGTCTCTACACTTCAAGGCTTCCTTTCATTTCTGCTATAAAGCCCAGCACCTTTCCTCACTCTCTGGGATCTCCATATTTCCATCTGAGATTTATGAACATACCCAGCAATCCTCAGGGTGGATTCCTGATCATTCTCTTTTCTCATACATACACTTTTATTTAAAACTATCCCAGGATTCACAATCTAGGATGTCAGTTCCCAAGACAGTCAATCTAACCTTTTAAATCCCCTATTGAAAGATAGGAAGGGAGGTGGAAGTCTTTGCCATGTCTTACATTTGGAAATGATTAAATACCAATTCTTATTGCCTATGTGCCCAAAGCATAAAGCTGTTATACTAGGGCTCTGGTTAGGGCTGAGATCAAACCTATTAGTGCTAGGAAGAAAATAGAATAATAAATAAGGAAGGGGATGCCTCCCAGCCAACCATAGATAATAAATACTTCCTGGTGATCACATCTTAAAGAAAGGAGGCAGATTTTTGTTTTGTTTTGGTGGGATTCCAAAGGCCATTCCCAAAGAGGAGCTGCAATGGGGTCTGAGGCGTCATGAGAAAGCAGAAAGTCTTCCACTCCACGGAGACTACTTCAAAGGCCAGCACGTACTGTGTAGAAAGGACATGGCAGCTACATGGCAATGCTCCATCACTCAGAACTTAGCAGCTCTCCTGGCTTTAGCATCATGGATCAAAGCAGCTGGATAGAAAGTTATCAAAAGAGACTTAATATGTCTAGACCAGTAAAGCTTGATGGCTATCCTGGGCTTTGCAGAATGGGATGCTTTATGCTATGAAGAATATGTAGGCAGGTACAAGGGGGCGCATGACTTCTCAAGACAAGCAAGTATATGTGGAAAGACAATTTTACTCAGCATAAGTGATCTGAAGCATTATTTTGCATTCAAGTAATCACAGATGGTGTGGTAGGCAGTACCCAGCTTTCAGAGATCCCTGCCATCCTGCATGCATGCTTTTGGGTAATCCCTCCTGTTGAGCACGGAATGGACTTTGTGACTTGCTTCTAATTAACAGAATATGGCAATGGGGCTGGGATACCTCCTCCGTGATTATGTTGCTGAAGACTATGATTTCTGTCTTGTTGGCCTTTTGGATCTTTGTTTCTTCTCACTTGTTCACTCTGGAAAAGCATGCTACCATGTTGCAAACTGATCTACAGAGAAGTCCATATGGCAAGGAACTGAGGGCTTCCCCCAGCCAAAAGCCAAGAAGCAGGTAAGGTCCTAGTGGCCTCAAGGACAGGATCCTGCCACCAACCTCATAAGTAAGCTTGCAAGTGAACCCATGCCCAGTAGAACCTGGAGATGACTGCAGCCTTTATGTAGCCAGAGCACCAACCTAAGCACCAACCAACTAGGTGATGTTGGGCAACTTCTCTGTACCTCAGTTTCCTCATCTGATTTCTGGCATACAGAAGCTTTGAGATAATAAAGTTGGCAATTTTAAGCCACTAAGTCTTAGAGTAATTTGTTACATACCATTAGACAAGCAACATAGATCTATTATGGACTGGAGTACAAAACTGTCAGGAAAGACAAGGCCTGTTGCATCTACTTACTATTTCAGCTCATGCCCACACAGGGCTCCTCAAATTGCCCAACTCTAGGGGACACTGTTCACAAAGAACATACAGTGGAGTTATGGAACATAAAAGCCTGGGAACCATCTTGATACTACATCTCCGCATGGTTACATCTTTTTGATTGCCAGTTCTGCAGCATTTGGACTGACATCAGGTCTCACTAGGCTGATCTTCAACTTCCTCATCTGTATAGTAGGTATAAGAACCCTGGTTTCATGAGTTTTCTGAGAAAAGTAAACTGGATGTCTGTGAAAAGCACAGTATCTGGCACATAGCAGAGACTGACTTTGAGCTCGGTAACTGAGTCTCAGGCTTTAACCAGAATTTTCAGGGCTTTAGTTGTGTGCAAAGTGCTGGGACACTTAGTTCTCTATCTGCACTACAGCAGGAAGTGGAACCCCCTACCTCTTCCCTGGTAGAGAAAGGGCAAAATGAAGTTTCCTCACCAGTTCTTTCCCAAGACAGTTCCCCCATGTCTTATTATACCTTTAATTACTGGGTGTTTACTCTGGTAAGAAAACCAACTTCACAGTCATCCCATCAAGGTACAATGAAACTAGAACACAGAGTATGGATTTAACCTCCTCATTCACTTAAAACTAGTGCTTCCAAAACCAAATAGATTCTTATGTGAAAAGAAGGTCCCTGTCTGCGGGCTGTTTGTGTATTAGTAAATTTGCCACTATGTCCATCTGGTCCTTTTGTGTGTCCCGTTGTCCTGAGACTCCCCATAAGCATGACCGCTTACTAAAAATCAAGGACTCCCGCTCAGGGAGCACCAACTCTGTGCTAGTCTTTTCTGTATACAGGTTGTGATGCTCTTGCATTCACGTGGCATAAACACTATGCTTTCCTCTTCCTCTCCTCACACCTCCTCCATTCACAGAAAACAGCCAACAGTGTATGTCTCAAATGGAATCCAGTCCAGGAGCAAGGTAAAGGACAGTTTCTTCAGCATGCATCCAAGCAAAGAAGGAGTGCAGTGATGCTGAGAGGATCAGCAGTGTATCTGGCCCTGTCCTGGGAGCTTTCTTAGCGGGCTTCCGGGAGGCTGTGAGGTGTAAGAGTTAAGGTCATTGGCTGAGAAGCCAAACCACCTGGTTTTTAATCCTAGCTCCAATGTTCACCAACGTACTAAAGAACGCCAAGCATCTTACTTAACCCCTCTGTGGCTCAGTTTCTTCAGCTGATGCACCAGATTTTAAACACTTGGCTCATCTTACTGAAGAATCGGCCTGTGAGAAGGGTATGAGTCCACTCCATTTTGTAGATGAGGAAAGTGAAGGTAGGAGAAGGCAAAATACTTCCCAGGCTCATACAGATGGTAAGCGACAGAGCTGAAACTCAAGTTCACTCATGACTGAATCCAAAGCGGTGGCTACGGAAACCCCTGATTTATGAAGCACTGTCTCTTCTCCTGCAGAGAATGATACTAGTGACCACAAAATGGCTGTTTCCTGTGTGCCAGCTACTGTTCTAAAAGCTTTACGTTCTCATATCTCATTCACTCGGTATCACAACTGTATGTAGTAGAAGCAGGTGCAATTTCCACTCCCATTTCACGAAAAAGGAAACTGAGGCTTAGAACAGTTAAGCAATGTGCTCAGAATCACATGTGGGTGGTGAAGACTTCCCTCGGCCACCGCACCCTGCCCTGTTCTCCTTCCAGGCACGTGGGAGGGTTACAACTCCTAAGACCATTGGGCAGAGACCTCGAGGCGCGCTTGCACGTGGACTGTAGGCAGAAGTGGCCTCTTTCCTTTCCAGGTCACAGCATCTCCGAGGAGACTTTCCCAATGCTCTTTGCCCAGCAGCAGCAATTGTAGGAGCACAGTTAGTCCTGGAGGGGCAATTAGAGAGGGCAGCCTTGCTCACGCAGCCCTCCCTCACAGGGGAGTGCTCCCTGACTTGGTTTCTCAAGAGAGAGAACTACACCTGTGTTGTGAACAAATTCTGAGACCTGTGCTGGTCTGTGGTTAGAGCACAGCCTCACCAATCCTGGACAACACACGTGGCATATGGCGCCTCCAGGGTTCAGTCCCCAGAAAACAAGAATAATGACTTTAACACACCACAGTGGTGAGAATTAAGTTGTAGTAGACAAAACAGATAAGGAAAAGCCTAGCAGAAAACCAAGCATATGCTAAGTGCTGAATAAATGCTTCTTGAATAAAAGAATTCTTTCTTGCAGGTCAAGATTAAAACTTGAAGAATGCATGGTGGTAGCTGACAATACACAGCACTTACTCTGGGCCAGACGTATTTCTAAGGGCTCCGTGTATATGCACACACTTCTCTCTCCCAATAATCTGTGATAAAAGTGCTGTTAAGTAGCTGCGATTTACAGATGGGCAAGCCAACACATACAGAAAGTAAGGAACAGATCTAAAGTTGTACACAGTAAATGGAAGATCTGGATCTCAAACCCAGGCAGTATGGCCCCAGACCTACCTTCTTGACCTAGTGGTAGACAGATTTTTCTTTTTAAAGTAAACTCCATCAAATAATTAGATGTAAAGGAAAACAATATTCTTGGATGAATTAAGAAAATGAAAAAAAAAATGTAACCGGCAAAATAAGAAAGGTTTTATGTTCAGTTTGCTTCAGTGAAGTTGCTTTATGTTTGTAAGTGAGAAGAAAGCGCAAAAGTACTGGAGAACAATGACACTTGAATGGCAGCTCTAGACTTGTGGAATAAGGCCCAAGATAAAAAACCCCAAACAGAAAACAAATGAGCTAATATTCAAAGGAAATTTTCAGATGCCTTCACTTTGTCCCAGAGACAAGGACCTCCACTGCTTCCCCCTACAAAACTGCTCGTGTCAAAGAATGTCAAAGGATCCCTGGGGCACCAAAGCACGAGGTGCAGAGCTCAGCAGTGGGGAAGTGAGAGCGGCAACTTCCAAGAGCCTGCCGCGCTTCCTTGCTGCTGACCACCGCATCCACCCAGGGATGGGCAAACCAGAGGAAGGAGACGAGGGGCTTTCACAGAGTGGCAGAGAAAACCACAGAGAATAAGAGGGACATTTATCTTTACTGCCACAAGAGAATTCAGACAAGCCTGACTGAAAATGTGTCTGCTGGCTCAGCCCATACCCCAGGTTTTTCCTGCCTTTCTCAGCCTCTGCATCCTGCGTGATGGGCCCCAGCCTTGAGCTGATTCAGAGAGAGGAAGACAGTATGTCTGGAGCTCCATCACTTGAGGGGAGATGGGTACCATCCTTTCCACACCAAGACCCAACCGCTGCTTCTGGCTCTGGTGCTCCTTCTACATTTCCTTTCCTGGCAACCAGACTGTGTAAGATCAGGGCATTAATACTGGGGCATCCCGATGACCCTTTCACCACCTTATACCCCCATCTCTCTGGCTCACGGGTTGAATGAGATGGTGAAGATGATGGTAACTTCTCCCTCCTAGGGCTCCCATGAAGAGTCACCATAGCGAAGCATTTAACTCAGTGTCTGGCACCATAAAATGCTCACTCGTTCCGTTAGCTGTTATCTAGCTTCTTCCTAGGTTTGTCTGTTTGTCATTCCTCCTACCCCGGCCCTGTCCAGTTTCAGAGATGTGACTCTGCCCTGAAACCCAGCTGGTCACCCTCCTTCTCACCAGTTCCCTTCCTCTCGGGGCCCCTGCCTTGCCGTGTATGTGTGTGCGTGCGCGTGCACGTGCGTGCGTGTGCGCGCGCACGTCACTGCAGGCGGGTGGGGAAGGAGCTGGCTTATGATACATTTAGCACTTGCTGTAGGTTAGCAAGGCGGCAGATACTATCAGTGCTCCATCCACATCCCCTCAGACCTCTTTGCCACTTTACTGCACACCAGTCCCAGCGTGCATTCATTCCTAATAGCCAGCACCTGCGGTGGTATGCCAGTAAATATTTAACAACCACCCCTGGGGATGGGAGAGCCCTAATTTGTAATGTAAGCCAATTTCCATGGTGTAACTACTCCCACCGTGGCTGATTTCAAGCTATCAATGTGAGGTTAACTAGCTTGCAAAATTCCTAACAATTTAACATCCAGCACTCATGAACAGTTAGTTTCAAGCCAGTGCCTGCACACCATGGGCCTCTGTGTTTCTCTTTTACAAAGGCTGCATCCCGGCTGCCAGGATCTGTTTTGCCTGTAACCAGGGAGGACAGGAAGTGTCTGGGCATTTATGTTCCTGCTCGGCTCTCATGCTAGAAGCCCCCAAAACTGGTTGGACTGGTTGGTTCAGAGGTATAAATACTCAAGACCCCTTCCCGCTAATGGGCCAACACGGAAGTGTCACCCACAACTCTCCAGTTTCCCTGGGGGATTAGGCCAAATCTACCTCTCTAGAACTTGGCCTGACACCACACCCTGCTCACCCTCCCCTTTCCCAGTTTTACTTCCCCACCTCCCTAACAGTGTTGCCTGGGAATCTAACAGGTCACTTTCACACAACTTCTCATCTGCAGTCTGCTTCAGAGGAACCAAACTGACAGTTTCAAGAACGTGCCTTCTAAAGCTCTGAGTTCAAGTCCTGATTCCATTACAAACTGTATGACTAAGGANTCTAGAACTTGGCCTGACACCACACCCTGCTCACCCTCCCCTTTCCCAGTTTTACTTCCCCACCTCCCTAACAGTGTTGCCTGGGAATCTAACAGGTCACTTTCACACAACTTCTCATCTGCAGTCTGCTTCAGAGGAACCAAACTGACAGTTTCAAGAACGTGCCTTCTAAAGCTCTGAGTTCAAGTCCTGATTCCATTACAAACTGTATGACTAAGGAAGTTACTTAAGCTCTATGAGTTTATATTTCTTCACCTAAAAAAGGGGCCTAATAAGTCCCTGCCTTATTAGATAATGGTGCTGGAGAAGATTCTTGAGAGTCCCTGGGACTACAAGGAGATCAAACCGGTCAAGTCTAAAGGAAATTAACCCCGAATATCATTGGAAGGACTGATGCCAAAGATGAAGTTCTAACACTATGGCCACTTGATGTGAAGAGCCAATCCACTGGGAAAGACCCTGATGCTGGGAAAGACTGAAGGCAAAAGAGAAGGGGGAGGCAGCGGATGAGATGGTTGGATAGCATCACCGGCTCAAAGGATTTGAATCTGAGCAAACTCTGGGAAACAGTGGAGGAGAGAAGAGCCTGGCGCACTGCAGTCCACGGGGTCACAAAGAGTCGGATATGACTTAGTGACTGAACAACAACAAAGTCCCTACCACTAGGGTTATTGAGAGAATGAAAAAAGATAAGTCATCTAGGAGGATTAGCATAGAGTCTGGCTCATGATCTGTCTTCCATAAATGCTGCTGTTGTTCCTATTGGTATTAAAGACAGTGTCTGTCCTCCAGGGACCCTCCAGGTCAGAGCTTCACTTGGAATAGTTGATGACTGAGTCCTCCCAGCTAGGAGGACTCAGTGATGTCCTGCTGAGCTTTCACCACCCTTCGGAATCAGAGTTTAAGCTCTTTGGCTGTCCTTTCTTGAAATGGACCTCCATTTATCTTTTCCTCTGCAGAGGGAATGAGTCTTCTGGAAAAGCTCTGGTCCCAGTTGACCAGCTCTGTGACCTCAGAATCCAAGCGTGCCTTGTTTCTGAACTCCATCCTTCCTCCAAAACCAGGGCAGTCAGACAGGACTCAATGGAGGGTAACAAGCAACGAGGATCCCTCAAAGGGATGGAACCAACATTTTGTTCATTATCCAGTAAAGATCCTTGTGCCACAGTCTCTACCTTCTCCTCATGGGGGAAAATAACATTTATTGCCTAGAAGTGGTGAAACAAGCACTCATGAAGTGCTGGTGGTAAAACAGATTAATAACGGAGCTTCACCAGAGCCATCAGGCAACATCTACCCACAACCTTAAAAGCACACATCCCACTCGATTCAATGGCACCTATTTTAGACATCCTCAGTAAAGCTTCCTAAACTTGAAAAAGCTTTAAGCACAAATAAAACCAGTTTAGCCTAGTGCTTTGTATATAACTGGTACATAATACATTTTGATTAACTAATGAAACTATCATTTACTATTCTAAAAAATTAGAAAGCACCTTCAACTCAGTAGTTGTACACAAAGGAGTAGCTAAAGGAGTTAAACACAAAGGAGTAGTTATGAGGCTTTTGTGTGTGTGCGTGTGTGTGTACTAGAACCATTTTAATATAATTATACGTATCTGCCAAACCAGGCAGAAAGGTTCATATATATATAACTTTTCCAGTTAACATCTGCAAGGATAAACAACGATGATCTTAGTTTATAAATTCATCAGGGTCACAGCAATTGACCAAGGTATCTTTACTGCTAGGCTTACCAACAGTAAATTACATGATGAATTAGTGTCCTTTCATTTCTCTTCTCTTACTCTCCTTGTCCAGAGACATTTTGTTGTAAAGTTTCAGCGCAGCTCACCTCCAGCCAAAGGTAATCTTTTTAGATAAGTACTCAGTTGCTCTGAATTTACTTACAATTATAACCTATTTAATCACAGAAGAAACCCTGCAGAAGTGGAGTTCAAGGCTGCACACAATAACAGGAGATCACAATTTTGAAGTCTAGCACAGACTAAAATCCACAGATATACTATTTCTACGAGACACACACTGACTGTCTCTTAAACTACATACTGATTCCTTATGAACATTATTTTTTAAATAAAGTAATGCAGCTAGGACAATCAGTCGCACAATTCACACAGCCCTGAAAAGCTTTACCGTGCCCACTACCAGCTGGTCATGAAACGTGAATGAGCTTGAGACACTGTCCATTCCTAAGACTCACCCATGGATTAGCTAAAACATTGGAACACCTCTGCCTAAGAAGGCTATGTCCTTCCCTCCTTCCCCTCACAACTGAGTTCTGCTTGTTTATTTTTGGTGGTATTTGGTTGCACATGGCTAGACTGCTTTTAATCACCTTGTGAATCAGTAAAACCAATGATCTAACACTATGACAGAATCTTAAGTATTAAGTAGGCTGATTTGTCTATTTCAGGTAGCTGGTTGGTAGGCCCTCACTAAGGCCTTTCATTTCTTTTCCTTCTATACTTTCAAGGACATTGATCAGAAGATGAGTCTGAGCATCACACCATCTACCTCTTTTAACCAATGCCTAGCTAAAACTGGAATGTCCAGTGCAGTATATTTAAAAATCACCCACAAAAAGATGATTTTTGTGAAGATCACAGGTCTTCACAAAACCTGGAATTTCCACGAAGATGTCTGATCTTTATAATCCAAGCAGTCAGCATTAAAGTTAAGCTTCTAGGAGGCAGTTTGGTCCTTATAATCTGAGCCATGAGTGGTTGAGTTAAAACCCAAGCTTGAAGCTCCACATCCCTGGGTGGAAAGAGAAGCTGGGGGAAGCTGGGGACTGACTGAGATGGCTGGTGACTGCATTGGTGCCCATGGGACTGAGTGTGGTCCCTGGTCCAGGAAGCTGGTGATGCATAGGGGTCAAATAAGATCCACGGTCCATGCCCCCAAAGTAGGAAACTGAGCCAGCATATCCTTGACTGTAACCTGAAGCCTCAGTATGGGTCATGGGGTAGGACCTCTGCACGCAGGGAGAGGAGGTGGACGGGGACCTGACAATGGGGGATGGCTGGGCTCCAGACAGACACAGGAGCCCTGCTGCTGGACGTGACTGGGACTGAGGTGCTGGAAGGGGAAGTGAACTGGCCACTCGTCCCACCCTCTGGACTCACTTCCCAGACAGGAGACGTCTTCTTTCGGCAGGTCTCACTTTGCTTTGACCTCCATTCTGCTGTTGCTGCCCCTGTTGGCGGCACTTCGCTCTTTGATTCTTAGACCATGCCTGTACCCTGGACTCAGGCAGATTGGTTTTCAGCGCCACCTCCTCCCACGTGAAGATGTCTGGGTATTGGGGCTTAGCAGACAGTGTTTCCAGCACAGCCGCCTGCGCTCAGGTGAGCGTCGGCCTCTCCCGCCACTGTTTCCAAGGGGTGGCCGGGTAGCCCACTGAGGGGTGCAGCAAGTCCATGCCCGAAGTGGTCAGACTCACCCACGGACTGCATAAGGTGGTTGCTTAAGATAAGACATCATGCTAAGGTTGTTTGGAGGCGCAGAGTCGGCCCAAATCCAGGGGACCCAGCGAAAGGTCTTGCTTTGCCCAGATTGGACAGATTCAGAGTCCTTGTTGGGTGGGTTTGGAGTGCTAGAACTTGTCTGAGAATTAATTATAATAAATGTTTTCTTGATAAACTAACGAGATAATCCGAAGGGCATGCGTCCCTTAATTACAGGCCGCCGTGCTCAGCTCTGCTTCTCCGTCAGGGCTGATTAATTTTCCGCCTGATGGAAAGGCTGCTTTCTGCCTTTAAAAAATATATGACCATTGAAAATTGGTCAACNCTGCTTTTAATCACCTTGTGAATCAGTAAAACCAATGATCTAACACTATGACAGAATCTTAAGTATTAAGTAGGCTGATTTGTCTATTTCAGGTAGCTGGTTGGTAGGCCCTCACTAAGGCCTTTCATTTCTTTTCCTTCTATACTTTCAAGGACATTGATCAGAAGATGAGTCTGAGCATCACACCATCTACCTCTTTTAACCAATGCCTAGCTAAAACTGGAATGTCCAGTGCAGTATATTTAAAAATCACCCACAAAAAGATGATTTTTGTGAAGATCACAGGTCTTCACAAAACCTGGAATTTCCACGAAGATGTCTGATCTTTATAATCCAAGCAGTCAGCATTAAAGTTAAGCTTCTAGGAGGCAGTTTGGTCCTTATAATCTGAGCCATGAGTGGTTGAGTTAAAACCCAAGCTTGAAGCTCCACATCCCTGGGTGGAAAGAGAAGCTGGGGGAAGCTGGGGACTGACTGAGATGGCTGGTGACTGCATTGGTGCCCATGGGACTGAGTGTGGTCCCTGGTCCAGGAAGCTGGTGATGCATAGGGGTCAAATAAGATCCACGGTCCATGCCCCCAAAGTAGGAAACTGAGCCAGCATATCCTTGACTGTAACCTGAAGCCTCAGTATGGGTCATGGGGTAGGACCTCTGCACGCAGGGAGAGGAGGTGGACGGGGACCTGACAATGGGGGATGGCTGGGCTCCAGACAGACACAGGAGCCCTGCTGCTGGACGTGACTGGGACTGAGGTGCTGGAAGGGGAAGTGAACTGGCCACTCGTCCCACCCTCTGGACTCACTTCCCAGACAGGAGACGTCTTCTTTCGGCAGGTCTCACTTTGCTTTGACCTCCATTCTGCTGTTGCTGCCCCTGTTGGCGGCACTTCGCTCTTTGATTCTTAGACCATGCCTGTACCCTGGACTCAGGCAGATTGGTTTTCAGCGCCACCTCCTCCCACGTGAAGATGTCTGGGTATTGGGGCTTAGCAGACAGTGTTTCCAGCACAGCCGCCTGCGCTCAGGTGAGCGTCGGCCTCTCCCGCCACTGTTTCCAAGGGGTGGCCGGGTAGCCCACTGAGGGGTGCAGCAAGTCCATGCCCGAAGTGGTCAGACTCACCCACGGACTGCATAAGGTGGTTGCTTAAGATAAGACATCATGCTAAGGTTGTTTGGAGGCGCAGAGTCGGCCCAAATCCAGGGGACCCAGCGAAAGGTCTTGCTTTGCCCAGATTGGACAGATTCAGAGTCCTTGTTGGGTGGGTTTGGAGTGCTAGAACTTGTCTGAGAATTAATTATAATAAATGTTTTCTTGATAAACTAACGAGATAATCCGAAGGGCATGCGTCCCTTAATTACAGGCCGCCGTGCTCAGCTCTGCTTCTCCGTCAGGGCTGATTAATTTTCCGCCTGATGGAAAGGCTGCTTTCTGCCTTTAAAAAATATATGACCATTGAAAATTGGTCAACTGCAACAGCCCACACTCTGTGGAGTGTTTCTCCCAAGGCAGCACTGGCCTTCTGAGATGGCCCACACTGTCTGTGGAGTGCGTTTCTCTCTAAGTAGATCCACTTCTTGCTTATCACCTGGTCGGTCACTGAATTTTTTTCTGCGATGAGACATCAAGAACCAAAGCTTCATTAGGTCCTGTCTAGTTTCACCTGCTCATAGGGGCCACTTACAGAGATCTTACACCCAGTGCCGCTGACCAGACATCCAAGTACGAAACCGCTGTGCTGACAACTCAGGTCGGAGGACCAGTGCCGAAGCTTCGCCGGACACTCAGTTCAGGATGGCGGCAGCGAGCCACGTGCAGGGACGCTGGGCCCGGATCTAAGACCTGGAGCCTGAGCACCGCAGCTGCTGCGCTGAGAGAACTCCGCCCCTTCCCCCTGACTGATGACCCCCTAAAGCCCCGGCCGGCCTTCCGGCCTGTCAAGGAAGCAGGCACTCTCTCCGTTGTTTGATTAAAGAATAAAACTTTACTTCTGAACTGAAGAAAAATATGTTTATAAAAAAAGCCTGCGAAACAATGTGAAAAGATTTATGAAATGAGGCAAACAAACTTTAATTTATACCAAAGTCACAGCTTAAATTTTTTAATCTACAAAGAAAAAAAAAAAAACCAAACACTGAGAATACTGAGTTCAAGAATGCTACAATAAGGAAATACTTAACCAAAATATGATATATCTAAAACAGAGGAATATTATGTAGCCATTGAGAACTGACTGTTTTTAGAACTGACTAAAAATTATAAAATGATATCTATGTATAGAATGGTAATATAGCTCAAAGCATAATTATAGCTAATTTAATTATATAGGCTAAACTTATGATGATTTTTAAGCAGAAAATTGAATATATGATTCATGATGAGTCTAACCATATAAAAACTCAACCAATTTAAAATGCACGCATAAAGGAAAAAGGCTCTAAATAACTACGGTAAATTGTTACTAATGATCATTTTGGGCTGGAACCCTTGAGTGCTTTTCTTTCTCTTCCTTTTTTATGGCTCAAATTCTCTCTAATTAAGGAGAATTACTTTTATAATAAACAGCATTTTGATTGACTGGTTGAGTAACAGTAGCGCAGCACACACACAGACACACACACACAGATGAAATAATAAGGAGTGGAAAGTAAGGGAGAACATTACTGTTCAAACACCCTTCTCGGTTAATGGCTTCCAAATTTGTTTTCTAATAAGGCTAATAACAGCCATGTGTTATGGCAGGTAGCAGCCCAGCCTAGCCAGAGAATCAGACTCAGATGATTCCCAAGCCACAGTTACACTTTGGCTGTCACTTCAGTTCTGGTGACATTCGCTGGAGACAGCAGCTGGGTGAGATGGTATGCAATTCATGAACAAGAGAACTCAGAACTAACTCTACACTTATTAAAAATCCAATTCCTCGCGCAGTTTTCAGAGTGCATTCACAGCCTTGCCAAATCTCACCTTTGAAATCAAATTTCCTTTCTTCCATGTGCTGTTGCAGATTTAAGTCTATTGTTTCCAACTGAATTTTGTTTTTTAACTGCAATGCACTCAGGTAAGTCTGTTCTTGCTGATGCATTAGAAAAACCAGCTCAATGGAGGCCCACTGATTCACCACATGGTAGGTACGTGTCTTTTTGTGAATAATTTATCATTTGCCAGCATGAAGGAAAAGTCCAGGGCACCATGGAACAGGTCAGTTCCCCCCATCTCTCTCTCCAGCAACTACTATCACAAGAAAAAGGCAGCATCAGCCTAAGTAATCTTCCTTCACCTATGTCCTGGGTAGCACCATGAGACCTATATACCAACAGCCACGAATGTCCTTCTGAATGTTAGCTCCTTCCAAACAGTTCCCCCAGTTGGAGGTTCAGTCTGGCATCCGTAAAGGCCCAGGTATCTTTATTCCTCCTTCTTCTCTGATGCAGAGGGCGGGATGCCTTTTTAATATCCCATTTCCTAACATATGAGGATACAGTATATAAAACCTGCCATCTGGCTCTTTCTTTTTTTGATGAAGCCATTTACATTTTCTTAGTATAATTAGTATTGCACAGTAACTTGTCAATACTCTTCTGCCATGACACCAAGTAACAGCTTACATATACCTGCAACTGGGAGGATTTATTTGTTCCTTCATGCTTTCAAGTGCTGGCCAGGGATAATTACCAGGGAGATTATTACATGGTGTTGGGTTAATTAAATATGATAAAGGCATTTGCCTGTGACATGATGGGTCTGTTTCAATCTAAATGATATGAAATAGTCAGACTCATTGAAGGCAACACGGTGACCCCGCAGAAGATTAGACCCAGCCAAAATAGAATCCTGCTAATGATGTTTCTGAATGTGATGTTCTATCTCGATTTCACTAGCTGTCTTTTTAATCAGAGAGATGTCATTACAATGGTCGCTCCTGAACATTCGTGCCCAGCCCTCATGAGAAAGCAGGGGACCTTCAAAGTACCTTGAAATATTGGCAAGATACAAAATATTAACGGCATAAAAGTGAGTCTGCTGACCCTGAATTGCTTCTGATCTTCTTGTTAGACTGAATAAGAATCTGTCTTAATTGTGGAAGTCTGCTGGGTGAGGGAAGTAAGAAACATGAAGAGGTAAAAGACTGATGTCCAGTGGCTGTTGGACCCTTTCCCTCTTCCAGTGGAGATATTGCTGATGGTGGTGGTTTATTGGTTCAGTCGTGTCTGACTCTTTTGGGACCCCATGGACTGTAGGCCACCAATTTCCTCCCTCCATGGGATTCCACAGGCAAGAATACTGGAGTGGGTTGCCATTTCCTTCTCCAGGGCATCTTCCCGACCCAAGTATCAAACCCGCATATCCTACATTGGCAGGCAGATTCTTTACCATCTGAGCCACCAGGGAGGCCCAGTGGAGTTATTGCTGGCTTATAAACAGATGTAAGCACTAGGCTTGAAGTCTGAGGGACAAAACTTTGGGTACAAAGTGTTCTATTTTAATTTTAGAGCAACAGGAACAGAGGTTGATACTAAACCATATTTTTAAGACAAAAATTGACCTTATATCATGAACATTCATGGTGAGATGTTACCATGGTATGGTAGTAAAATGGAAATAAAATGGAAAAAGTCTCCAGTTCCCATTTTCTTGGTAGAGTTGGTGGACACAGCTGCTGCAAAGCTTAGTGGCTGAGATGGTCAATTCAGTCAAATACACATTAAAATCAGACCCCCAAATATCGATAAAACTAATTGCTACAACCAATAGTCAGGGGAGAGGTGTCGTTTGCAATCAGTGGGTATCTACTGTGGCTCCTGTTTGCAGGTCACCACAGGGAACAAAATAAACACCTTATGAAACTTTGTCCCAGTCAATAGTAAGAGACTTCCTTGCAGTTTATTTGAAAAAATGAGAGGTATATTGCATGACTGTGTAGCAAGGAGAAGCACTCCCACTGGCCATGAGGAAAATCAATCTAGTTATTTCGTACTTGGACAACTTATACATGAGAGCAGTTAGTCCTTACAGCTTCCCTCTCTCCCTTCTGAACCATCAGCCTCAACCCAACTCACATCCATCTCTCAGACAGAGCTGATCCTCTCAGCTCTTCTTCTCTCTCTCTCCTCACTCCTTTCCTCTTTGGGGTCTTGCAGGTATCACTTTGGTCTTGCTTAATTTGGCTCTTCTAAGCAGAGTGCCCCTCCCTGGGACACTCAGCTCCTTTCTCCATCCCCTATTCCCTCCTAGTCCACAAGCAGGACCACATCACCAGCAGCAACACCCATCAGTGAGCTGGGAGTTCTGTCCAGAGCTCAGGGAGAAACTCGTGGTCGTCCTCAGAGGAGTCAGGGAGGTGCTGGGGCTGGAGATGAGCCCTGGAGAGAATGCTGGAAAAGGGTGGTAGAGGACTGGGCCTCACAGGGAGGAAGACCTGCGAGCAAAGGCCCTGAGCTTGGAAAGCGAGGGCCAGGGACCATAAGACAAGTGTGCATGGCATAGGAATTTAAGTCAAACATGGAGCAAGATAAAATGAGAAAGACTTTTGCTGGCAGCAACTCAAAAAATGTTGTTTGTACTCTCAGAGGGAGCATTGGTGCAATGTGGGTTAATGTTAAAAACATGTTGAGTGAAGGAAGCTTCGTGTAAGAGTCCGTGCTGCATGATTCCACTTATGCCAAGTTCTAGAACAGAAAAAAGCTAATCCATTCGACCCAATAATCAGAGCAGTGGTTGTTTGGGGGTTGCTGGGGGAGTGTCAGGATTGGCTAGGTAGAGGCTTGAGGGAACTGTCTGGGACAATGAGACTCTTCTACATCTTGACAAGGGTTTAGGTTCCAAAGATGCGTGCATATGTTAAACTCAGAGAATTTACATGTAGGGTTTATACCTTTCACCATGGGTAAATTTTGCATCAAAAGTGAAAAAAGTTTACACAAATACTAGTTAACAATATGCATGGTAAAGCATTTAGGAGGAAGGTATATTAATGTCTACAATTCACTTTGAAATTCATCAAATCAAAACCATGGGGTGGATTAATGGATGGGTAGAGAGATGCATGGAGGGAGAGAGAGAGCAGAAATGCAGGGGATAAAATGTTAAAGGCAGAATCTAGATGGTGACTGCACATGTGCCAACTGCAAAATTCAACTTTTTGTTAGGTTTGAAGATTTTTATAATAAAATGCAATTTTTAAAAAAGCGTATGTTGGGTACAAATGAGACTTGAAGATAAGGTAAATATTCTGTTTTCTCATCAAAGGGCATCTCACATTATGCACTGAGGAATGCTGAAGTAAAGCAATTGGTGGGGAGGGAGCATTTAGTCAGATCTATTGGAACTCACTGAATAATGGATAATACGTATTGGATAAAAATAATAGATAGTAAAGACAGCAACAACCCTGGCTATGTTATTATTGCCACATATTGACTACTCTTTCTGTGTCCAGCCTTAGGCTAAGTGCTTTTAAGAACCATCTTGTTTAATCCTGTAACAACACTGAGAGAGAGAGAGAAATAACCCTGATTTTTCATGAGGAAAGTAAACTTCTGTATATTAACTGATTTATCTGTAGATTAACTTCTGTAGATTACCAAAGCTAATCAGGCAGAAGATTGTGGAGCTGAGGTCTGAACCTAGGTTTAGGCGAGCGTATACTGGGGACGTGAACGGCACCCAGTGTGAGCTCCAGTCCACCAAATGCAGGATCTAGGTAGCACCTTGGATCTTTGCGACAACATTCAGTTATCCTGGGAAAGGCAGTGTTTCCCTAGTCTGTCAGACCTCAGACCTCCCCAGAGCTAAAGGGGGAGTTTCAATGCTTCAGAAATGATCTGAACCTGGTGTTAAATATATCAGCTTTGTATATAGGAGTTTTGTAAATTATTCTCAGTGCATTTCGACCTAAATTCTATAAATTTTCCTTGACTTAAAAAGAGGCTGCAGGAAGCGGTGGAGACGTAGACATAGTGAACAGACTTGTGGACGCAGCGGGGGAGGCGAGGGTGGGATGAGTGGAGAGCACCGCAGGGACACACGTGCGCTATCCACGTGAAACAGACAGACAGTGGGGGCTTGCCCATGACTCAGGAAGCTGAAACCGGTGCTCTGTGACAACCAGGAGGGGCGGGATGTGTGGGAGGTAGGAGAGAGGTTCAAGGGGGAGGGGACATATGTATGCCTATGGCTGATTCATGCTGATGGATGGCAGAAATCAACACAACAATGTAAAGCAATTATCTTTCAATTAAAAATAAATAAACATACACACACAGACATGAAAAAAGAGGCTGTACTAGACATTCCCCATTTTAGTAGAAGCCTGTGAAGACTCCAGCCTTAGAAGAATGATTTTAATGGTGGACTTTCAGATAGTGGAGTGGAGTGATGAGGAAGATATTTGGGGGTAGGTGGCTCTTGGGGACACTTCATTTCTTAAATTTGGCAAAAGAAACACTGGTATAGGATAAAGAGTCATTGTGTATTCCCTAGGAAATTTCATCCTACATCCTGATTTCACATAATTATAAGGAGGTGATTTTATGAGAAGTTATTTAAGCCCGGTGAAATTGGTTCTTTTTCATAATGAGGATGATTCCATGTACTTCTCAAGTTATTATAAGGCAAAACACATGTCTGGGAACTCACAGGGTCTGGCCCTGTGTAGATTCCTCAATGGAAGCTTATTTCCTTCCTGCTCCACAGGAAGAAATGACACTCAGAGAGTCGGACCATGAAACACTCCTCAGAGTTACACTGGAATTAGCAATTATGCTTTCCCCAGTATGACTTCCCATTGGGAAGCTCATAGTATAAAAAAATACATGCTTATGAAGGCAATTATTCTCTTTATGCCACATGATTTTCTTGTAATAAATACCATTCACAATAGAGATTCCCCATTGATAATGGTACCAGGCAGTGCCTGCACTGGGAAGGAGCAACGGGATGATTGGCAGGAAGCTGTTAGTGGGTTTTCAGTCAGAAACAATGTAGTCTATGATTTTGACAGTTAAAATAGAAGGAGTAGGGAATCAATTTCCATCTAAGACTTTTAGTGCTGGGCACTCAATGGAAACTTGTTGAGTTGAGCTGAAGATTGCAGGTGGGGGTGGGGAGCTTTTCACAAGATGCATAATGGCAGTATCTTTGCAAAGAAACTCTTATGGTTCTAGAGGAGCATATAGTCTCAGTAATCGGGGACTCAAGAGATGTATAACCAAAAGAATTATGAAATTCTATAAATCAAAATGCCCAAACACTAGTCTCTTTAAACAGTGAAAGGAAAAATGATATTGATTCTGCCTGAGGCATCCATAAACTATGTAAAGATAAGGGGGTTTCCATGAAGAAATAATGAATTAATTAAGAATGAGTGAAGTGACTGTAAGTGCGATTCAGCCTCAGAAGATAAAGGGATACACAACCAGAACCAGTTCCATAATGATTCATACCCTCATTCATTAGCCAACACCTATTTATTGAGCATCTACTATGTTTCTGGTCTCATGCTATGGCCTTGGATATAATGAGAAATAAATGGACGCAAATTGCACTTTATAGTATTTAGCCCCACAAAGGAGGCAAACTGGACTTCAAAATTCCCTCTGCACTCTCACATCTATTTGTCCAGCACCCTCACGTTTTAAAGTTTCATTTCTAGATGTAGATTCGAGTTCTTCCTTTCCACGTTTCCTTCCAGTCTTGTCATGGAGGGCAGGGAAGAGGAAAAACCTAGACAGATAGAAGCAGAACCTTCTCCAGCAGGTCAGAGATAGAGGAGGGCTGTGTGCATTCTTTCTTTCCAAACATTTGATTCTTTTGTTTTCATATGTGCAATACCTGGAAATGTTATTATTACCCAGATCCCAGACCCAGATTATTGCTTTTCAAGCATTATCTCACCTAATCCTCATTAGAAGTTGCAAAGTACATATTATTTATATTATTATTATTGCTTGAATAGTTATCCCTCATTTAAAGATGAAGCAACAGGTTGCATCTTCTGCATTGCCATAGGGCTGTAAATTAGGGCACCTAGAAACTGAACATTCTGTCAACTATTGGGTTCCCAAAACATGGTCTTGGTCTTGCCACTCTTGCTTTCCTTTTAAAACACGTGGCCACATTTATGTATCTATTGAAAACTATATCTATTAAATTTATATATTCATTCCAGTCATATGTTCATTTCTTCCAATAAATATTTATCAAATGCCAAACATGGGCAAACTGTAAGGTAAAGACTGTCTTTTGACTTAAATTGTTGAGAAGTCACTCAGACCTTCACGTGTATCTTCACATACTTTCAAAATTCATTCGACAAATGGTCACTGAGTGCTCACCGTTGCTCTCCGAGAGCTGGGGACAAATGGGGTCTGAAACAGGCCAACGGCCTGCACTTGTGCGGCACTCATTCTAGCAGAGGGAACGGAAAATCAACAACTTTTAAATACTGATGACGTCATGACGTGACAAACACTGTGTAGATAAAGCATGGTCAGGGGAAAAGAGTGACTAGAAACAGAAGGAATGACTTCTGTGAAAAAGTGACATTCACGCAAAAACTGGTTAAAAGTAGTAACAAGGCAGGAGGCTATCAGGTGGGGTGCATCCCAAGCAGGGAGACTTGCATGCGCAAAGGCCCTGAGGTGTATTCCAGGGCCAGCAAGGGGACCAGTGCTGCTGGAATCCCATGCCCACACTCTGAAATACATTCTACAAATGCCAAGGTTATTTCCCACACAGTTGTACCAGGAACGTCCTGCTTTGTTCTTTCAATTTTAGAGCAGTCCATGTACCTCCAGGAGAGTGCTGGAGATAAACATTTTTCCTCCGCTTTAATCATGCCATGACAATGGCTGGATAATGAAGAGAAAGCCCACCCAAGGCACTCAGGGCCTCTCCAAGAGTGACAGCCTGCTGGTTAGTGAGATACATACAAACAGACACAAAGAGAACTGAACTCTCTTCTCTTTGCAGCATAAATGGTCTTTGCTTTTAGTCCCCAAGTCTTTGTTCACGCTTGCCGGGGAATCCCTCCCTCAAGTCCAGCCTACTACTGTTTGGCCGGGAGACTTTAATCAGTAGACATGGAAGACATGACCCGGCCAGGAGCTTGGCCATCACTGAGCAGCCCGAGACAGGAGGAGCTGCAGATAAAAGAGGTAAAGCTGAGAGTCTGGCTTCTAATTAGTGGAAAAGTAAAGTTGATTTGCATTATTAGAATTATGGACTTAGGGGTTTATTAAATAGCATCCTCTCATATATATTTTCTATTAATACTCTGTGGTAGTTCCAGTTAGCTTCAGTGCTTGAGAACTGTGTGCATTAAGAGATAATATTTTAGAAAAGTCATGGGTAAATTTTGTGCCAAAAAATACAAGCTTGAATAATTTTCCTTTTATGAATTCGCTAACAATGAAAAGGTAATCAATTCTAGGGGCACAGAACTCTTAGAAATCTTGAGAATCAGAATATCTTTGGAGCAGAGAGAGAAGCTTAGCGATCACTGCATTCAATTCTCTCGTTCCGTCTTGGGGAAAAGACAGAGACAGGGTGAAGTCTGAGGGGCAGGTCAGCAGGGGGACAGAAGGGAAACACCGCCCCATGACGAGTCCCACTGCCAGCTGCTTCCCTTCCTGCCACTGACTTGTGGTTTCACTGTGCAGCTCCCCTTGACACACCCCGTACAAAAATTCAACGAGCCTTTCAAGTGTTCAGATTGTCATTTTTCTCTCTCTTAGCTTCTGTACCCACAGTGCACATCTGACCTGTGAGAACCCGGTGTAAACAGAAGCCATTTTTCTTGTTATCAAAAATGTTTGTATTTTTAGTTCTTCCTGCTAGGGTTTATATATCAGTGTTTATATAAATAAATATATATAATCAGATAAGTGGGAGGAAAAACTTACAGGCATCACTCCAGATTTCACAGCTTTGAGCCCTTCTCATTTTTCCCCTTCAAAACTATGTCATTCTGTTCATGACAATGCAACTTGGAAACACTAACTTAACAAATGGAAGCTGTTAAGATATGAAGCAAGGGATGAATAAAGTATGTTTTGGAAGTTTGCATGGCATTTCAGTTAGTCAGTCAGTTCAGTCGCTCACTTCTGTCCAGTTCTTTGCGACCCTGTGGACTGCAGCATGCCAGGCTTCCTTGTCCATCACCAACTCCCAGAGCTTGCTCAAACTAATGTCTATTGAGCTGGTGATCCCATCAAACCATCTTATCCTCTGTCATCCCCTTCTCCTCCTGCCTTCAATCTTTCCCAGCATCAGGGACTTTCCTAAGAAATCAGTTTTTCGTATCAGATAGCCAAAGTATTGGAGCTTCAGCTTCAGCATCAGTCCTTCCGATCAATATTCAGGACTGATTTTCTTTAGGATTGACTGGTTCGATCTCCTTGCAGTCCAAGGGATTCTCAAGAGTCTTCCAACCCACAGTTCAAAATCAATTCTTTGGTGCTCAGCTTTCTATACGGTACAACTCTCACATCCATACATGACTGCTGGAAAAACCATAGCTTTGAGTAGATGGATCTTTATCCGCAAAGTAATGTCTCTCCTTTTTAATATGCTGTCTAGGTTGGTCATAGATTTTCTTCCAAGGAGCAAGCGTCTTTTAATTTCATGGCTGCAGTCACCATCTGCAGAGATTTTGGAACCCCAAAAAATAAAGTCTGTCACTGTTTCCATTGTTTCCCTATCTATATGCCATGAGGTGATGGAACAGGATGCCATAATCTTTGCTTTTTGAATGTTGAGCTTTAAGCCAACTTTTTTCACTCTCCTCTTTCACTTTCATCAAGAGGTTCTTCTTCACTTTCTGCCATAAGGGTGGTGTCATCTGCATATCTGAGGTTATTAATATTTCTCCCTTGAGAAATCTTGATTCCAGCTTGTGCTTCATCCAGCCCAGCGTTTCTCATGATGTACTCTGCATATAAGTTAAATAAGCAGGGTGACAATACACACCCTTGACATACTCCTTTCCCAATTTGGAACCAGTCTGTTGTTCCATGTCCATTTCTAACTGCTGCTTCTTGACCTGCATACAGATTCCTCAGGAGGCAGGCCAGGTGGTCTGGTATTCCCATCTCTTTAAGAATTTTCCACAGTTTGTTGTGATCCACACAGTCAAAGACTTTGGCATAGTCAGTTAGGCAGAGGTAAATGCTTTTCTGAAATTCTGCTTTTTCTATGATCCAACAGATGTTGGCAATTGGATCTTTAATTCCTCTGCGTGGTGTTTAATCATGCCTACATCCTACTAACTCCTCGTTCACTGTTACAGTTGAGCTTACCCAGTGTATTTTTATGGCAGCATCATGTTATGAAAGCAACAGATCTCAAATAATTTATCAAGGAGCAGACACCTAGGTGGGAAGAATATGAAAGCTGAGTTCAGACAGCACTGGTTCTGAACACCAGACCTTGGCTAGGCACCCAGAACTCTCTGTGCCTCATCAGAGACACGAATAGGAGTATTCACCCCATAGGGTTGCTATGAGAGTTACATGGAAATACTGTGTGTTCTCCTTTAGCATGGTTCCTAGCACACAATCAAATAATAAATACGATAAATAAAACCTGGCACATTTTTGTAAATAGGGTCCCAAGCAGGGATCATCAAAGAGCAGTTTAATGATACTGAAATATTGATAAAAATATTTTTCACTTAGTTCATATTGTTACAAAGTCATAAAAGAAACAATGGTGAATCTTCTGCTGGATGTAACTAACAAAATACCAAGTGATTGTGATGTGCTTACCTCCCAAATGCAGTGTGTCTTTCCACCTCCCAGCAGATGAGAAGAACGCAGCAGCTCCCCTTTAGAGAGCTGACTGAGCAGAGGACCAAAGCTCACTGCCAATCCCATCATATCTAAAGAGTCTTATGGCCAGAGTTGGGCTGCCCTCCTTCCCTTCACCTGCTTAGCATATAAATACATATCTGCACTCCCTGGTGGCTCAGTGGTAAATAATCTGCTTACAATGCAAGAGATGCCGGTTTGATCCCTGGGTCAGGAAGATCCCCTGGAGAAGGAAATGGCAACCCACTACAGCATTCTTGCTGGGAAATCCCATGGAAGAGAAGCCTGAGGTTGCAAAGAGTATATATACACCCACATTCTCACACACACACACACACAGACAATCGGATACTATTCAGCCATTAACAAGAATGACAGAGTGCCATTTGCAGCAACATGGATACAACTGGAGATTATCATTCTAAGTAAAGTCAGTCAGAAAGAGAAAGACAGATACTATATGATATCACTTATATATGGAATCTAAAATAAGGGACAAATGAACCTACCTACCAAAAATCAGAAATAGACTCATATACCTAGAAAACAGACTTATGGTTGCCAAAGGGGAGGGAGAGCGGATGAGGAACGGATTGAGAGTTTGGGGTTAGTTGATGTAAACTGTTACATATAGAAGGGATAAACCAGAAGGTCCTACTGTATAGCATAAAAATATATTCAACATCATGGGATAAATCATAATAGAAATGAACATAAAAAAGATGTAAAGAATGTGTAAATGAGTACACATGAGTCACTTTGCTATACAGCAGAAATCAACTATACTTCAATTAAAAAACAAATAGAAACATTTGCCAGGAAAGTATTTATCAACTCCCAGATTTGCTCAGGTCTTCACTCATTTGGTGCAAGAAAACATTCCTCAAATCCAGACCAACTAGACCATTTCTCTGATCATAGGTCCAGTCTTTCTTGCCTTTGTCAGACTGGGCGATCATCAACAAAGCGTGGACCATCTCCAAACATCCTCAAAGTTAAAGCCACTGCCTTGGAATTCACACACCTGCCAGAGAGATTTCCAGTCTCAAGACGGATTGACAGGGACATGTTAAGATGCTACAGCATTACGAAAGCCTGCATATTCAAGCTATAATAGTCAAATTGCTTCTACCTGATCAATTGCTCAGAAACTGAACTTTAAACCAAAAGCTAAGTTGTTCTGGAAGCCCTCTTGGCAGTGTTAACTATCTCTTGCAATTAAATGTCGACATAATTCTTTCAGAGCCACAGTCTTGCTTTTGCTCCAAGGCTTCCTTCCAGGCATATGAGCGCTACACAGGTAAACATTCTTTGAAAACCTCTGAGTGAACGGTGAAGGTCTTTGAGTTTGGGGGGTTTGGTGAGAATTTCAAATATCAAGAAAACTTTTCAGATACAAATGAAGGTAGTTATGGTTATTTATTCAGGTATCTGCAAATGCCTACTGTGAGTCAACCTTAAGCAAGGAGTCAGGAGCATGGAAAGAGATAAAAAGTGGTCTAAATTTTAAAGAAGTCTGAGCAAGCAGGGCAACAGACAGGGAAATAAAACTATGGCAATACATCATGAAAATGATTTTACCACTATATGAACTCGGAGTTTGTGTGGGAAATGAAGACAAAATCACTGAGTCCCACAGAGTTGGCAAGGCTGGTGGAGAGGAGAGTGTTGATGCTTAGTGATTCCTGATGGATGCAAAGAAGTTTGCCAGGGAAAGAAGAAGGAAAATTGAAGGTCAGTCCTCCAATAGAGACTGCACTAAGTGACTGCTACAGGGGGGATACAGCAGTAGAAAATACCAAAATCTCTGCTGCCATGAAGCTCATGAGAATCAGATGAAGTCACGTAGTGATAGCCGGGTGATGGGCACACGAAGGTGAGAGCTGTTTCGGCCATCACTCTGAGCCCCAGATGACTCTCTGTTTTAATATGTGCTCACAAGAGCGTGATTTTCTGGGCGTTCTGCCCTCAGCTATCGGTCATATCTAGAATGGCCTTCTTGAGCCTGTTTCCTCATCTGTAAAAGGAGGAGAGGAGTGCTAATACTAGCCAATATTTTAATATTCACTGACCTATTTACTCACTGCTTGACTCCATACTAAGCACATACCAAGCACTGTCTCATTTAATGGTCCCCATAGTCTCCTGTGATCTCCATTTGCAGAAGGGGAAACTGAGGCTAGAGGAGGCTAAGTGACTGGGGCAAGGAACTGCTGAACTACAGCTTAATCATCTCTGCTTCCAGGCAGGTTAAGGGAGACAGAGCATGGGGAGGACTCCACAGGGTGCTCGGTTTGTGGTAAATGATCAACAATGGTGGCTGTTAATGTTATTACTAGAGACTACCGTGAAACATCAGTTCTCTTCCTATCAGGAGGATATCAGTTTTCACTTGTCCATTTGGGAACATGGTGCCTTCTCCTCTTTCCCTAATTTTTTTTTGGCTATGTCTAACTGGCAGACAGTTCATCCACATCTAACCAATAGGTTCTTGGCCAAGCCACCCTAGTAACACATGAAAGGTATACAATTTTTATAAGCCACCTCATCAAAACCTTTCCTCGATAGAGGTTAAACACTGAACATTTCAAATTAAGTTCCTGGACCTGGTTAAACCTGGAAAATACCCACTTGCTGTACTACCTCCAGCCTGTACTAATGCAACTTCCCCCACTTCGAAGGCTCTGAGACTTGGTTTCTGCCCAAGCAGAAGCAACCCAACTGTAAAATCTTCCTGCTTGTCTCTGAGACCTGCTATAATTTTAACGACTAGCTCCATGTTTTCTTCACTGTACTCATGTCCCTACCACAACTCTTATCACAATTTTGGCATGCAAAATATTTAACAAGGCATTTAATCCGAACAAATGACTAAATATCCAATAAGGCCATGCAATGCCCATACTACCTAAAGGTCAGCCATGCCACAATGGATTTCCATTTGCAAGCCAATTTCCAAAGCAAATTTCCCAAACTGCTTTGGTTTGCAGTTTGGTTTGGTTTTGTCTCCACATCCTGGAAATCAGGGGTTTTATTCATCTTAATCATCAGTAAACGTCAGTTGAGTGAATACATGACTGACTGAATAGGTGAATGCTGCATCAGAATGAGAAACAGAAATGAGGGAAAGTGAAGAGGAAAGCCAGGATCTAAGTTTTGAAAGATTTTAGAAAATTGGAGGCTCCATCAGAAACGACCAACCTGAGAAAATGTGGCTATAAGAAAAACTATTATCTGAACACAATTACTTCCTCAGAGACTTCAGATTAATCCTTCTGTGCACTCCTTTCTCTAATCTTCCCGAACACAACTTGCTTAAGCGGTTTCCTTTGTTATTCCCTGGTTTTCTCCCCATGCAATCACTGCCATCTAACTAGAGGGTCCGAAGGGAAAGCTTGTAAATGCTCTGCCCCCATGAGCCTTCATTTGGGGCTGAATGCACAGTCCACATCCCTGGAGGCCTGTGGGCAAGCCTCAAGCATCAGAGAAAGGGGGAAAGTTGGAGGAGGGCTGCAGGCCGTGGTTAATTTTCTACTGAGTCCCAGTAGGACCAACTGTATTTGGAACAAACAGAACACTGCCTACATTTTATTAGGCCTATCCATGCCAATGTACAATTGTACGTGCATGCCTGTGTAAGTGTGTGAGCGTATGTGTATACACACACATACTTCTAACACATTTCTTTTTCATGTTATAGTAATGAGGACTTGGAAAGTACTGCATTGGTTTGAGTTTCCCCTTAAAATACAGGAGCGCGCTCACAAAATGTCATTTCAATTACAGAAACCCAATAATGAACCAGAAATACCCTCCTACGCTCTCTTGGCTCATGAAGTACCCACTGACTGTGACAAGCACTGGTAGAGGTTTGGGGGGTGTATTATTAATAAAAGGATGCAAATGAAATGAGCTGGCTTTTAGAGATTGTTATCGAGAGTCTAGACAGCAAAGGTTTGTCAGAAGCTGTTTTGCATTTTGCCGTATCATCATCACAACAAAAGGCAGAGCTGCTTAGAAACTTAAATAAATGAATAAATAAATCAAATGATAACAAATATTGATCCAACAGCCCTGAATAGAGAGAGAATGGCTGACTGTCTACTTTTGTGCAAAAGCCTTGTCCCTGCCTGATAATGCTTAGCATTAGAGAAAGCAAAATGCAGTTTTCATGGCAATTCTCAGGAACCCCATACAATTCTCACAAGGAACTTACCTCTTTTTCAGAAAACAGGAAGCTGGTTAGAAAGGCAGATTCCACAACTGGCTTATTTAATATGCAACAAATGTTGACTCTCCTAAAGTTCAGGTCCGAAAATGAATTTGAAACAGTAATTTTCCTTGGTAGTATGCATTCCATCACTCATTCAGCCATCATCTGTTCATTATTCAGTGATGATTATCAATGAGGGTCCATTTGTATTTGGGAATGAGAGGCAAGGAAAAGCATAGCATGTTAAAATTTATATTTTAGGACCTGGGGCAGAAATAGACATAAAAGGGTTTCTCTGAAGGAGAACCAAATGTCAGGCCTTAGAGGGACAATAGACGACATTCAAAGTTGGGGAGTTTCCCATCCTTAACCGTCTGCAATGAACTATAGAGGGCAACAGGCAGTCCTGCAATCTTGAGCTATCATTCCAGTAGTTCTGAAGCCAACAGAAACATAAGCACTAACTGAAGAATCATGGAATGCTTAGACCTGTAAGGGACCTAACGGATCATCCAATTTGGTGATTCATGAAGCTTCCCGGATAACTGCTTCACAGAAGAAATATTTCATGGAACTTTAACTTATAAAAAGAATGAAAGAGGAGTGTTCCTGGCTGAAGGGGGGGTGGGGTGTATAGGACTCCACTGCTGCTGCTAAGTCGCTTCAGTCGTGTCCGACTCTGTGCGACCCCATAGATGGCAGCCCACCAGGCTCCCCCATCCCTGAGATTCTCCAGGCAAGAACACTGGAGTAGGTTGCCATTTCGTTCTCCAATGCATGAAAGTGAAAAGTGAAACTGAAGTCACTCAGTCGTGCCCGACCCTCAGCAACCCCATGGACTGCAGCCTTCCAGGCTCCTCCATCCATGGCATTTTCCAGGCAAGAGTACTGGAGTGGGATGCCATTGCCTTCTCCAAGGACTCCACTAGAGTCTTTCTTTTCTTGTTGCTTGGACCACTTCTGAGGCAGATCCACAAAATCAAGCTCTCTTAGAGTATGACATAAAGACCATTATTCAAAGTCAATCTCATTCATCTGACTGTAAAACTGAGATCAGGAAAGATCAATGGCTTGTCCAAGGTAACAAAGCCAAATTAGGGATACAAGTTGGCACTAGACTCAAAGGTTGCACCTCACGTTACAGAACATAGTCACTTGATTAGGAAGTATGTTTTTAGAGGGAGACACACAATTGTTTTAGATGCCTTGAGTTCAAGGTGATGGTAGGACATCCATGTGTCGGTGTCTAGGAAATAGTTAAATATATAGGCCTGAAGCTCAGCAGAGGAATGACACCAATTTCTTAGACTTCAGAGAGAGGGTAAATGATGTCCAAAGACAGTGTATAGAGCCTTCAGTTCGGGAGTAGGAAGAAGAACCAGACAAGAGATGTTCAGAGGGGTCAGAGAAAAACAAAGACAAAAAGAGATCCCAATTTTTTTTTTTTTTTACATAGAGTTATATACTGACTCTGAATTATGCCAAAGTAAAATATCTGTGAAGAGACTGAACTTAAGAGACTGACCATTTGCTCCTTCTGCTAGTCATTTCCTTCAACACACTCAGCCCCTTCTGCATTTTGTCTTCTCACAAAGGCTTTGCTCCTAGCCCCATAAGGAAACAATGATATATGGGGGCCCAAACATACTGTTATCAAGAGTTGACTATTAAATTTGCAGGACTTTTGTGAACCCAGATATTAACCATAGATGTTAATACAAATTCAATTATATGTGCTATGGTTAAACAAATTATCTTGAAAGCAAAGTCAACAAATGCACAAAATATATCATTTCTTAATTACTTTACTATATTTTATTATTATCTCTGCTCTTATGATTCCTTATGTCTATACTTCACTTTGTGGACAAAGGTCTGTACAGTCAAAGCTATGGTCTTTCCAGCAGTCATGTACGGAGGTGAGAGTTGGATCATAAAGAAAACAGAGCACTGAAGAACTGATGCTTTCGAACCGTGGTGCTGGAAAAGACTCTTGTGCTGCTGGAGAGTACCCTAGACAGCAAGGAGATCAAACCAGTTCATCCTAAAGGAAATCAACCCTGAATATTCACTGGAAGGACTGATGCTGAAGCTCCAATACTTTGGCCACCTGATGTGAAGAGCTGACTCACTGGAAAAGATCCTGATGCTGGGAAAGACTGAACGCAGAAGAAAGGGAGGGTAACAGAGGATGAAATGGTTGGATGGCATCACTGATGCAACAGACATAAACTTGGGCAAACTCCAGGAGATGGTGAGGGACAGAGAGGCCTGGCGTGCTGCAGTCCATGGGGTTACAGAGAGTCAGACATGACTTGGCCATGACTTGGCAACTGAACAACAGCAAATTGCTGTTCTGTTTTGTCTAAGAGATTCCCTGGTAGCTCAGCTGGTAAGGAATCCACCAGCAATGCAGGAGACCCTGGTTTGATTCATGGGTCAGGAATATCTGCTGGAGAAGGGCTGGGCTACTCACTCCAGTATTCTTGTGCTTCCCTGGTGCCTCGGCTGGTAAAGAAACCACCTGCAATGTGGGAGACCTGGGTGTGATAGTAATACTAACATGGGGTGTAACTACACATCTCTTCTCTACTTCGCATTAAGTGATGTCATGCTGGTAGCTTGAAGTCAGCCATGCTGGAGGTAGTTGCCATAGAAACAGGCACATGCGACCAATCAGGACTCTGGGGGCTCCAAGACCCAATATTCTGCCTTGTAGTTCTGGTCCTTTGGAAGGTCTGGCTGAACTTCCTGAACTTGCGTCCTCTCATTAATTCCCTGTTTTTCTTAAGCTTGTTTGAGTAGGTGTTTGCTATTTTCAAACAAGTGATCAAGGACTGAGAACTGGACATTTTCAAAAGGAAAAGTCACATCACATGTTTTAGAGTTAGGGCTTCCATCAGTTTAGACTTGCATCGACCAATCATGAAAGGCGCAAAGATCTATTCAAAATAAGATTCTGGACTAAATTGTTTAGGAAGTGAGGGATTGCAGAGGAGATTGTTGCAGACACATGGGGGGGGGGGCTGTGGTGGGGGAGGGAAGGGGGCGAGAAAGGACAAGGAGCCTGCAGGAAGAAGCACACCAAAGCAGGAAGAAAGCCTTCCCTTCTACACACTGCTCTCTGTCCTTCACTGCCAGATCTTTGAACAGAAGTTGACAGTCCGGAGAAATCCACTATTAGCTCCATTACATTTCCAGCTATTATTCTATTCATTGTTCTCACACCTCGGGCCATTCTATTTACATAATGAGAAGAGATTTGGCCGAGAGGAGGGGCGAGTATCCATTGTCATGGCCTGCCTTGTTAGTTTATACTGTAAATAACAACTTGTTTCCCATGCTGCTGTTCTGGGGAACATTCTGTTAATTTCAGTCAGCATCTTGTTTTCAACAAATCTGGCAGCAGAGTTTTTAGAGGAATAGCTGTTTAGACATGGTCATTATTTGAGGGTGCTTTAGCCAGTGTGTTTCTAGGAGACAGATACAACCAACAAGCTATGCCAGTTGAGAGCAGTGCTGGCCTACAGGGTCCAGGTTTTTGGGTCTTTAGACAGAAGAATAACTTTCTACACTCACATGTGGGTAGACTCACATTTCTCACGCAGTCACCCACCCTCACGGTGATAAACAAAAGGCTGTGAGTAGGGACGGTCATATAACTCTTGTAGGACTTCAGGTGTAAAACGAAAATGTGGGGTGTCTTGCTCAAAAGACAGGCAAACATTTTCTTTTCCTTTTTTCCATCATCTCGCTCTGAACCTGTCATAGTGTTTTTTCTTTGCTATTTAATGTCACGCTCCCCTAGGCAAAGATATTCATGGGGTGGGTATAAACCCTCCCAGGCACCTGGAGCTCTGCCTTTCGCTTCCGCATGTAGACAGACACCTGACGGGTACCCTCACCCTGGAGCTCGCCGGGGGCAGTGCAGCACAGCGGGACCTGGGCAGGGCCAGGGAGCAGGTAGCCAAGAATTCAGCGCAGGGAGATGAATGAGGAAACTATGGGAAGTGGGGCGCCCAGAGAAACGAGGCTCCCAAGCCCCAGACCGTGCTCCGGTGTCCCATCAGATTCCATTTACAAAACACAGAGACAAAGGCAAAAAAAAAAAAAAAAACTATTAAGAATTTCAAGATGCTGAATACGTAAAATAGATGGCCAGAGGGACTCTACTGTATGATGCAGGGAGCTCAAACTTGGGCCATGTGAGAACCTAGAGAGGTGGGATGGGGTGGGAGGTGGGAAGGAGGGTTAAGGAGAGGCAAATGTATACCTACAGCTGATTCATATGGATATTGGGTAAAAAGAAAAAAAAATTTTTCACAATATTGTATAGCAATTATCCTTCAATTAAAAATAAATTTTAAACAAAAGAATTTCGAGATGGTGAAATTAACCTCCAGACAGAGTCTCCTTCTGAGCAGAGGACACTAAGCAACCACACAAGTCACAGGCCCACAAAGCCATCCCTGACTGTAAACCTTTCTTTCTTTTGTCTGTCATGGGGACACTGGTTGGTACACACCGGGCTTCGTATGTAACAACACGTGCTTAAGACAACATACAGTTAAGCAGTGAACAGGAGAGATGCTCAAAAAGAACGAGGATGGGAGAGGTTGAGTTGGCTGGGAAGAGGACCAGAACCATAATTTTGCAAATTGCTGATGACTGTCTCCCATTCTATCACTATTATAGTTTGAAGCTTATGGGCTTCCCTGATGGCTCAGCTGGTAAAGAATCCACCTGCAATGTGGGAGACCTGGGTTCGATCTCTGGGTTGGGAAGATCCCCTGGAGAAGGGAAAGGCTACCCCCTCCAGTATTCTGGCCTGGAGAATTCCATGGACTGTATGTCCATGGGGTTGCAAAAAGTCAGACACTGCTGAGTGACTTTCACTTTTCCTTACGTGATTAAATGAAAATATTTGAAGATCCTTGTTTTAAGTAACCAATCTTAACATTAAAATTCTCAGTAAGTATTTGCCAAAAGGATGTACATCTATGGGGTCGCACAGAGTTGGACATGACTGATGTGACTTAGCAGCAGCAGCAGCAGCAACAACCATAATGGAAAAGTGGAAATCAAATCTCCCTATGCTTTTGGGAAAAGGAATCAGCTTAAGCCAATCTCTTGCTATTCTCAATGCTAACAAGCTCCAAGTGGACTTAGGGAATTTCTCCTTGCTGTTCTGTTTAACCCTGATGGGTTGCGAGCATTCTTTCAGACATTGTCCCGTTATCCTTATCCAGAGAACAGAAGTCATGATGTTTGAGGCCTTTTTCCTCCATCTGAAAGCCTTCTTAAGAGGACTGCAAGCAGCACTGAGCTCAGCTTTTAGGGGAGCCCTTGGACTCTTCTTATTCGTGTGCCAGAGAGCTAGTCTATCAACACTCAGACCTGAGGAGGGGGAGCAAGTGGAGGAAGGCCTCTCACGCAGGCCCACAAGAGAAATATCTCATAAGCTCCCGGAAAAACAGAGAATGAGCATTGATCCACCTGATAAAGACAGAGGCTGGTTGAGACACACGCTCAGGCCCAGCTCTCTTAAGGACTAGACATCCTTCCTGAAGCTTCAGGAAACTTCCGCTTATTTAGATCAGTACCTGGCTTGTTTCCTTATTCTGCAATAACGATATTCTTGTTTCTGGCCACAGGCACTCACCTTGCTCCACAACCACCCGCTTTCTGATCTCTGTTTTCTGCTCCCCACACCCCCACCAAGAGTAGCTCTGTCTTGGAGGTGACCTCCATTCACTCAGCTGAGCCTCTGTCCTCCAGAAAGCACACACATATTTAGGATGAGAGTCAGTTTGCTCTTTGTTATAAAAGGTCCTTGAGGATTCTTAATCTGATCTTTGAGTGAACCCAGGTACTCTCCCTAGAATGCCTAAACAGAAACCTGCTGACCTTGAGCTCCACGTTTCGAGGGACAGGGAGCCCTTACCCCAGCATACATTAAGTCTCTCAGTCAGCCACTGGGAAATATACCACTGAGCACCTCTGATGCATTCGGTGTATCTTAGGCAATGGTGAAAATCAAAAGGAGGAAAGAAAGGGCGAAAGGAGGGAAGGATAGAGAAAAGAAGGAAAGGAAGCAATGGTGGGGGGAGGGATGGAGGAAACAAATGCTCTTGTCAAGGCGTGGTCTAGTCCACTCTGCAAATCATTACAATATATTAAGTTTTAGAAGGTTAAGGAGGGTATGGACACAATGCATTGAAATCTCAGGTATAGAGACGCCTACTTACAATAACTGCATAAACTCAAGCTCTCGTCTCAGTTCTTCCACTTCATACATGACTTTAAGCAAGCTGCAAACTGATGTTGAGTTTTCGAATCTATGGAACAGTCTTAATAACAGGTTGTGCTTCAGAGCATTGTTTTGAGGAGTAGATATTGTTATACACAAAGTTCTCAGTTTAGAGGTAGCTATTTATCAGTTTCCCTGGTGGCTCAGTGGTAAAGGACTTGCCTGCCATGGAGGAGACTTGAGTTCAATCTCTGGGTTGGGAAGATGCCCTGGAGTAGGAAACGGCAACCCACTCCAGTATTCTTGCCCGGAGAATCCCATGGACGGAGGAGCCTGGTGGGCTACAGTCCACGGGGTTGCAAAGGAGTCAGACATGAGTTAGCAACTAAACAACAGCAACGATAATGTATCATCATCACCACGGTGCGGTTGGTCCACTGGTGG
The DNA here is from genome assembly GCA_006410615.1 of Neotragus moschatus. Taxonomy (NCBI): domain Eukaryota; kingdom Metazoa; phylum Chordata; class Mammalia; order Artiodactyla; family Bovidae; genus Neotragus; species Neotragus moschatus. Next base: position 620,842 of record SJYA01002434.1, on the reverse strand, counting down.
AGCATTTGTGCTTTTCCAGTGTAATTTGATAAACAGTTCTTGAACAATGTGTATCCTCACATACACTTCAGTCCCCCTTCAACCCATACTCCACCAGCCACAGGAACGTTGCAAACATGCCTATCCTTAGTTAATCTCTCATTGGCTCTCCATTTCCCTTTAACTGGACCAAAACACTCCCTTGTTTGGCCTCCAGCAAGCTGCATAATCTGTTCCACACCTACCCCTCCAACCTGATTTACACCAACCTCCCTCGGGGAACTCCAACCCAGCCCACTCTGGCTTCCTTTTCCTTTTTAATCCCTTCTTTCCACAGCAAATCGGCACACGTTGCTCCCTTCGCCAAGAACATTTCCCTGACTCCTTAAACTCCTCTGGACTCTTCAGGTACCAGCTCAGGCCTGACCTGCTTTTCTGTGTCCCCTGACTGGTCAGCTGCCCCTCCACAGGCTATCGCAGCCTCCACACTTCTCCTTCACCCCCATCACGGTGATAATTCTACACTCACACGAGACTGGGGCGTTCATTAATAATCCATTTTGCCACCACCAACTACAGACTCTAAGCCCTATGAAGACACAGATTTTGTCTTCCTTGTTCAGCCCTGGGTCCTTAATGCAATTATAGTACCTGACGCAAAGTAGGTACTCAATAAATATATGGCATTTCCACTTGACACAGAGATAAGGGGGGCAGAGAGTATCATAATCATTGCATAAATGAGGAAACAGAGTCTGCAAAGTTGACTGATTGGAGCAAGGTTTGAAAGTGGCAGAATGAGAGTGGGTGTCTGGGTTCCACCAGGCTGACATCTGTGTGTCTGCCTTACTACTGCTGCCTCCCTTGCTCAGCCATTTACATGACTGTTCTAGTCCTGCTCCCAGAATGACAAGAACGTGAAAACACCTTCTTCCACATTGTAAATCTGGACACGCTTGAAATGAGTCTTCCTGCTCCACCCCGTTACCATCAAGCCTCATTGTTTTCTCAGTAAAGGTTGCCTCTGTCTTTAAACAACTCCTCATACATGGGATTTGCAGGCTCCATAAGTTAAGCCTCCCTAAAGGTAAAGTGAACTTGACTTTGTTTAAACAAATAGAGAATGTATTGGTGCATGTAACTGGGAAGTCTCAGGCGTGAACTTTTGGTACACCTGGATCCAGGAACTTAACTCCATCAGGTCTCTCTCTTGACTCCCTTTTCACTTTTCTCTCTCTCTTTCAGTCTCCATTTCTTGTCTCTGCTGGGCTTTTAAATTCAACTCACTACATCCATATGGAGGAAAGTTGAAACCCACAGTTACAGGCTCACTTAGCCTTTGGAACTAATTATTTCAGGGGAGTGTAAATAGCTGATACTCAGCAACTTTCAAATTACTTCCCCCAAGGTACTCTCAGTTGCCCTGTGGGGGTCAAACATGCATCATTAGACCAATCACCTAGCCCAGGCGATTAAAGATCTGATTGGCTGGGTTGCTATAGATACCTATTGGAACAACAGAGGCACATATTTGAAAGTTCAAGTAGAATTGCTTAAAATCATCAGTGGCAGAAAGGAGAAGGTGCTCGGCAAACACGGATGTAATTGAATCTAGTACGCAGGTGTCCTACCATTTTGTCCCTGTATAGAGAATCAGCTCTTACACTTAGGTTTCTGTAATAGATACGCCCCAATTATCTAGATGGATCTGACAAGCACAGCGACCACCATGCCTCACTTTCACATGATATGCCACTATTGAGTTCTGAGTAGTAACTCTCCCCACTTCCCTCTCTCACTCTCCCCCTCTCTCTTTTTATAGACGCATCACATTGCTGACTCATATTGAGGTCACCATCCAAAAAGAAAAAAGAAAAAAAAGAAGAAAATCTCTGGTATCTGTCACATGGAATCAAAGTCCAACTCAGGGAAGAATTTCCTCTCTGCTGATGACAGTGCCAAGAGATTACTCAAAGCCCATTTTGACTGTCACGTTGCACATGCAATTAAGGACACAGGTGATCCTCTTACTCCAGAAGTCAGAATAAAAGCTGATACCAAGCAAAACACACTCTGTTTGGTAAATTAGCTGCCATGTGCAATTGCAGCTGAAGCCTTCTTCTGGATGGGAACACGAATTTAGTGCAGTAATGAGACTAATTTCCTTCGGGGTTTGGGGATCCAGTATTTTCTCTTGGTACTTGTACATCATACCAGGGAGAAGCATCAAGGGCTTTAGCACAAACTCGGCAATGATGCTGAAAGCCACACCAAGAAAAATTATAATTAATACAGCAAAAATTAAAGATAAAGAGAAACTCTTTAAAGCAGCCTGAGAAAAGCAACTAGTTACCTACAAAGGAACTCCAATAACTTGTTCAGTTAACTTTTCAACAGGAACTTTTCAGGCCAGAAAGTATTGGCACAACTTAGTCAAAGTGAGGAAGGGGGGTGGGGAGGGGAGCCTGCAACTAGGAATACTTTTGGAGAAGGCAATGGCACCCCACTCCAGTACTCTTGCTTGGAAAATTCCATGGACAGAGGAGCCTAGTAGGCTGCAGTCCATGGGGGTCGGTAAGAGTCAGACACGACTGAGCGACTTCACTTTCACTTTTCACTTTCATGCATTGGAGAAGGAAATGGCAACCCACTCCAGTGTTCTTGCCTGGAGAATCCCAGGAATGGGGGAGCCTGGTGGGTTGCCGTCTATGGGGTCACACAGAGTTGGACACGACTGAAGCGACTTAGCAGCAGAAGCAGCAGGAATACTTTACCCAGCAAAGTATTCATTCAGATTTGAAGGAAAGACCAAACAGAGAAATGCACAAAAATATAGTTTTGTCAAAATAGTAGGATTATAGATGGTCTTAGCTTCTATTTTCTTTTTCTGACTTTCAGTAATGTCTTTATTACTGACTTTATGGGACTTTATTAACAGAGAAAAATCGCTTTCAAAAAATCAAAATCAGTCCAGAGCTATACATCTTATCTTTATTTAATAATCTGTTAAGGCAGGAAAAGCCACAGAAGCTTGACTTTCTATCCAAACCCTTATGAATCAAAGCTGCTGTCTTTGGAAGGGCATCATCTCATCCACGTGACTTCCTGAGAAAACCACACCCTTTTGTTTTACCAAGCTTTTAAAGTGTGGTGGTTTAAGGTGTGGACTCTAAAGTTAGAGAATCCAAGTTTGAATTTGGGCTTTCACTGTATGTAGCTTTGCCACTAGACTGCATTTCAAAATTCAAAATAGAGCATTTCAAAATTCACTACTCTTTCTGCACCAGAAAAGAATGACTCCATGGATGCTGCTCCATGCCTATTTTTTGTGTCTTGGGAGAGGCAGCCCTGTTGGTGGACACAAGTTCTGAGGCTAGAGTGACTCAAGTGAGCATCACTGCCAACCTGTCATTTTAGAGGCTCTGCACCTCTTGCACGTAATCAAAATTATCTGTCCCAGTTTCCTCATCTACACCTCAAAGATAAAATGCACCTAGTCCGTGAATTAGGTGGTGAGGCTTATATGAAATAATGTGTATAGAACAGTCACGGCAGGGCAAAGCACATGGTAAGCAGTCAAAACATCACTGCTACAACTTTTTAATCCAGCAATTGTTGGAAAAGGAGATCTCTGTCTCAACTCTGTTGTGTGTGTGTTTCTAACCCTGCTATAGTTCCTCCTTGGAGCTTGAAGGGTAGGGGGCTGGCTGGGCAGTTGAGGGAAGAAAGGACCTGGTAACCTGAAGCCAGCCTGGAGATTTATGTCTGAAAAGAGATAGGGGTGATACATAGAGCAACCGGACCAACTGGGTTTACAACAAAATCCCCTCCTGAGTTTCAAAAAGTCACTAGGAACCCGGGGAAGCTATCTGCTGCTCAAGCTGCTGCTGCCCACAGATAAGGCACATTTGGGCTCAATCCCTCTGAAGCGCAGGAAGTTGAACCTGTGAAAAATGACTACAAGGGGGAGAATATTAGAGCCCAGATAGACACCACTTTCCAGTGTTTACTGTAATTGTTCATGTCACAGTCATTCTTTTGCTTTGCTCTGGGGAATTGTTTCAACCGTGTATTTGCTTTTCTTCTCTAGGAAATGACAGGTGATTCTTGAGACAAACGGGGAGAAGGCACCATCCTCACTGCTAGCTGAGCTCGGTGGAGAAAGGGCCTGCACAAGCACAGGAAAGGAAGCTAGACTCAGAACTTCCTCAGTGAAAGGCTTCTCTTCTCTCCCCAGTAGGAAAGATCTGGAGAAAACTTTGTGCTTTAAAGGTGGGTTTCCTTAGCCGTCTCATTCACTGACTCATCTCATTCTAAGACAGCACCTGTCTTAAAATAGGTGCCTAAAATATGCTGGAAAACAGAGCAATCAATCAAAATAACAATTTCAAACTGTTCTANAACTTCCTCAGTGAAAGGCTTCTCTTCTCTCCCCAGTAGGAAAGATCTGGAGAAAACTTTGTGCTTTAAAGGTGGGTTTCCTTAGCCGTCTCATTCACTGACTCATCTCATTCTAAGACAGCACCTGTCTTAAAATAGGTGCCTAAAATATGCTGGAAAACAGAGCAATCAATCAAAATAACAATTTCAAACTGTTCTACAAAAAATCTAGTTTACACAGTTTGGATAGTCGATATATGTTCGAAGTATTCTATGTAAGTGTTCTAAGCACATTTAAGGTGGGCTGGGCTAAACTATGACGTTAGGTTGCTGTGGTTTACTTGCTAAATTGTGTCCGACTCTTTGTAACTCTGTGGACAGTAGCCTGCCAGTCTCCTCTGTCAGGTTTTCCCAGTCATTTCCTTCTCCAGGGGATCTTCCCAACCCAGGATCGAACCTGTGTCTCCTGCTTGGCTGGCAGATTCTTTACCACTGAGCCAACTGGGAAGCCATGATGTTAGGTAGCTTAGTGAATTAAATGTGTTACCAACTTATGATATTCTCAATTTATGATGGGTTTATCAGAACATAACCCCAACATCAGTTCAGTTCAGTCGCTCAGTCGTGTCCAACTCTTTGTGACCCCATGAATCACAGCACGCCAGGCNAACCCATTGCATCACATGGAGACTTTTTAATCAGGTCGTAATAGGCTTCCTCATTCTGCTCATTAAGCTAAAGAAAGGTTTGCTAGGGAAATGGTCTATTAGATTGTAATTTGCTTTCACATGCAAATTAAGGAATAATTAGTTTTGAATATCTAGAGATGTAGAATCTAGGTGTTGACATATTTTCATATGTAGCCAACACCAAAAGTTCAAGTGTCTTTTCAGAAAAAAGAAAGGTTTTTTGCCAGTTAAAAGAGATTAAACAATATTCCATTCTGAATGTACACTATTTAGGTAAATATTACAGGTGGCATATATTTAGCTCACAATTCAGAACCAACTGTTTTTTTTTTAACTTGTTGGTATTTTGAAAATGCTGACAAAAGTTTGAATGTCACCACATTTTCCTTTTCTTTTGCAAAGGCAAGGTGTTCTTTAAAATATGGATGAACCAAGATTTAAGTTATTTTAAATAATCAGAGATAAATGCCTGTGCCTTCCATTATTTTAAAGTAGCACTTCCTCTTCTAATATTTTCTAAAATAAATAAGTCAAATCTTTTTATCACTCCAACAGGGAGTCTGCTGCTGCAGCTGCTGCTAGGTCTTGTCAGTCGTGTCCGACTCTGTGCAACCCCATAGACGGCAGCCCACCAGGCTCCTCTTTCCCTGGGATTCTCCAGGCAAGAACACTGGAGTGGGTTGCCATTTCCTTCTCCAATGCATGAAAGTGAAAAGTGAAAGTGAAGTCGCTCAGTCGTGTCCGACTTTTAGCAACCCCATGGACTGTAGCCTACGAGGCTCCTCTGTCCATGGGATTTCCCAGGCAAGAGTACTGGAGTGGGGTATCATTACCTTCTCCGAACAGGGAGTCTAAGTAGGCTCAGATCATTTCATACCTTTGTAAACTTACTTGGTCATCTCTTTAAAATTAGTAAAACGATTAAAGCTTATTACATTGTACTTAAAAACTTAGGCTGGATTTTGTGCTGCGCTCTCCCCCTCAAAAAAGAGGGCCATAAGGAAAGGTGGTGAATGTTTATTACCTTGTTCATGGTGATAGTTTCATGGGTATATGTCTATGCCCAAACTTGTCAAATTAAGTATATCAACTATACTTCAGTAANAGCTTATTACATTGTACTTAAAAACTTAGGCTGGATTTTGTGCTGCGCTCTCACCCTCAAAAAAGAGGGCCATAAGGAAAGGTGGTGAATGTTTATTACCTTGTTCATGATGATAGTTTCATGGGTATATGTCTATGCCCAAACTTGTCAAATTAAGTATATCAACTATACTTCAGTAAAGCCATTTAAAAAGAGAAAAAGGAGTGCAGCAAAAACAAACAACCAACAAACAAACTTAAAGGTCATGGAGGAAGAGAAGGAGAGTTAAATGTTGAGAAAATGCTCTTTGTAAAACCCAGAGCAGACTCTGCAGGGTTAAATCTCCATGTCTGGGGCAGAGCTCAAGGAACCAAACCCCTCCTTTCCACAGTAAGGAACATACTGCTGTGGTTAGACCTCTTTTGTCCAGTGGGAGATGACACAGACCCTGTGGTATCGCCAACGAGGCGAGTGAGAAAGAAATGGCACGGAAAGGCAACAGGGATAAAGAGATGGATGAATGGACAGGATGTGGCCACTGAGGCGATATGGAGGGCAGCAAAGGGGGAGGAGGAGAGAGCACCACACTAGCCCTTGGTCTTCAGCCCGGGTGACTAGGCGAGTGTCCCTAGTGTTAAGCCAAGTTAGTAAGTCAGAAATGGTTTGGTTCCTGACATGATGAGTTTTCACACCTTCGGGATATGCAGAAACTCAGCACACAGGTGAAACTGTTCTTAGGTTGTTCAGGAATGTATACAGAGATTAGGCATTAGCTCTTAAATTATGATAGGATACCTTAAAAAAATGATAATGGAGAAAGTATAAAAAGTTAGATTTTTTTAAGTCACTGAGTTGTTGGGAAGAAGTAAAGGAATGAAGGGAGGCAGAAAAAGAATATTCAGAGAGGAGGAAAAAGAGCCAATATTATGCTACAGCCGAGAAGCAAGGGAAGAGTGGCCAGTAACCACAACGCAGTGACGAGAGTGAGCAGGAAGAAGACTGAGAGGCTGCTGGACCGGCAGCATGGAGGCCTGGGATGACCAGCCAGAGAGCCCTTTCCTTAAAGTGACGTGGGGAGCCATCATATCAAATTGCTTGAAAGAATAAAAGGGCAAGAGAGTGCACGTGGCATAAGGAGGTGGAGACAGTGGCTATGTAGCCTAATTTTTCTAAAAGTTTATTGATAGAAATTTTGAGGAAAATGACAATATTGGCAGAGGATCAAGGAAACAAGATTTGAAATGAAGTCAATGAGCAAGTGGGGAGGGAGAGGAAAATGTTATGACACAATGAACTTAAACTCAGCAAATGCTTGGTGGGTTCTTACTACACACCACACACCAGATATACTGGAGAACAAGACCTGGTCTTCTACACATGGAACAGTGTTTTGCAATATTCTGTTAATTTAAAACATTAGCTCAACAGAAAAAGAACTATAACTTGTTCACAGGCGTATGGAGCCCACTATGGTGCTTGAGGCATGGTAGACTCTCAGCAAACTTTTATAGAATCATTGACTCATACAGACCCAACCTTTAAGAGGTTCTTCCCTATCTTCATTTGTCTTTCTGGTCTAAACCCAGGCACTGTTTCTTCCAGGAAACTTTCTCTAATCTCCAAGGTGGAGTTAATCACCTCCCTCTGTGTGCCCATTACACCCTGGGTGTTCCTCCATCTGTCTTTCAGTCTAAAGAGAGAAAAACAAGTCAACGAGTGCTTTCAAGGTTTTTATCAGCCCCTAAGCAAAACCACAATGGGGCTTGTGGACTAGTTTAGACACTCGGGGGAATTAAATTCCTAAGCATTTCAGGTTTTTTCATGAATACCTCCCACTGGCTCTCTTTACTTCTGCAGGTTTTCCAGGGCTAGTCTGACCAGCGTGGCTGAATTCAGTGAGCGGAGAAGCCTCTAAATCAGGCTAGGGAGCAGAGAATCTGTTTCTTCCTCGTGTTGTTAATCTCATGTAAACAGCCAGCCACGTACACTGTAAGCAAAGCCCGTTAGACACCATTGGCTGACTGGCCACTTGCGTTAAAAATGCAACTCGCTCAACAGTTTACCCAGCAGATAGCTCTCTTTGGCAGAACCATGCTGTTCAGCCAGGGAGGGAATTTGATAAAGTGCTTTATTGGGTGGCAACATTTTGATATCAGCTTTCCCCAGATCACAGTGGGATAATGAAATTGGAATCCATTTATACCTTCCATTTCACCCCACATGGCTCATAGACACCATGTCAAAACACATCATGCTGTAATAAATGTGCTAAAATCTACGAGCTCACTCCGCCTATTACAGACAGTGTTCTTTGTCAGATTGAAGATAAATTATGGAATACAATTTCTTGACTTTGCCCGCTCATGTAGCCGTAGCAGAATCTCAAATCCAAGGTAATACCCCATGCCATGAAGATGCGTAAGTAACTGCACTGTTTCATGCCAAGGCTAGCAGGACAACACTCTTGCTGGATAGTCAAGGGATAGTACAGCCACTGCTGGGACAGACCGGGCCATGTGATGAATATTTATACACCCTGCCTCCCACGACAGGTTCTCTTCTGATGGAGGTCAGTGAAGCATTGGTGAGTATGTCACATTTTGTCAGCACACCTTGGAAAAAGACGATTCCAGGTTAAACTGAACCAAAGACCATCCACAAACAATAATCAATGGATTTGGAGACTTTATGATTTTTCATCAAACGTTTTACTTACTCCCCTTTATTGTGCTCCTCTGAGATGACCTTAGGACATGAAGAATACCCGAAGGCTCTAACATTAGGGATAGTTAGCATTTGCCAGCTGTTCACCTGGCTCAAACCACCTTCATCTCTCAGTTAGATTTTTGAGTAGCCTATTTACTCACCTGGCTTTATCTCTTGCTCCCCAAGCCTCTGTGTGGTGGACGCAACAACGTACTATCACATCCTACTTCAGTGGAGGACCCATTGCCCCAGCTCCTGGGAGCACAGTCAGCAAACATTCCTCAGCTGTCAGCCATCAGGGGGTGTTCCCACTCCTTCAGGGTCATTGTCACTGCCATTAAAAGACCTCCTTCTAACCAGTGATCAACACTGGAAAATATAGTCCTGGACATCTCAGACCAAATGGAGACAATTCTGAAACTGACAGGACTGAAGTTAACATAGTGAGTGGCTATGTGAAGGGCTAAGGCTGTCACTGGGCTGCATCATGACAACTCCTCTCTCTGCCCACTCCTGCATCCTGCCCCTCCTTTCCACAGGAGTTGATCCCAAGGAGTCAGAAACACCCTGCATGTTAAACTCCACCTCAGTTTCCTGTGACAGCTCATGGAATCATCCTGGTACCTCTAAGTGTGACTCTCCCCTGCAGAGAACCCTCTCTCTCCTCCCACTGTCTCCAGAGGCTTTGCAACGGGCCAGGAGACTCCACAGGGTGTGTCCCACAACCACCTAATTTCATCTCCTCCCACTCACCCCACCACCACACAGCTCCAGCCACACCAGCCTCTCCAAGCACGTCAAGCACCTTCATATCATGAGACACTCATGTGTTGTTTGCTCCCCCTGCCTGGAACACTGTCCTCTTGACCAGAGGTAGATGATTTTCTGTAAAGGCCAAATTACAAACACATCCATCTTTCTAGGCCACAAAACCCTCTGTTGCAACTACTGAACTCTGCCATTTTAGTACAAAAAGAGCCACAGACAGTGCATAAATGAATGGGCCTGTCTTTATTCCAATAGACTTGGTTTATGAAAACAGGTGACAGCTGCCTTTGGCCTGGAGGCTATGGTTGCTGACCTCTGACCTCGTTAGTAACATGGCTGGCTCCCTCACCTCCTCCTGGTCCTGATTCAAATGTTTCCCTCTCGGACCACACCTTTGTGATTTCAGCTCCCAACATTGCTCATTTCTCCTCCCCGCCTTACTTTCTTCGTGGCACTCACTGGTATCTGGAATGCTAATTTTACTTATTGCTTCCTCCGTCTTTCCCAACTAAGATGTAAGCTTAATTAAGGCTGAGATTTTGTCTACTTTAAGGCACTTAACAGCGTGACTATCATAAAACAGCTGCTAAATAAATGTTTGCTGAATAATTGAATAAATGAATGAGCATTCCGGTAATTCAACATTTAGTCCAGTTTTCATTTTGTGTGTTTGTGTGTGTTTGTTCTCTTCATATCCTGTGAGATTCCTTTGATCTTTTCTATCCCAGTAGAGAGAGGTGATTAAAAGCACAAGCCCCTTAGTGAGACCTCCTGAGTTTTAAACCCCAGTTCGGTTACCTATTAGCTGTGTGACTTTCTGCATATATATGACCTCACTATGCCTCCTTTTTCTCCATTGTAAGATGGATATATAACAGTGTACATATTACATGATCGTGATAATGAGACGCACTCAACATAGAATCTCATGCTTATAAGAGCCTTACCGTCATCACTCTTGCTGAGGCCCTGAAATTTGAATTTAAATTCCATATGAGAGCTCCCTCTAAGCTCCCAATGAGACTTTTCCTCCATAATAGGTTTCTAGACTCCTAGCTCCTCAGACCCCTGACACAGGTCTTCAAGAAACCAAAAACCCAAAGTAAGTGACAGATTCCCAGTGTGTCTGGGAATGTGTGCTGTTGGTCAGGATAAAAATTAGGATTTTGAAACCAGCACTTAGATGATTGAGGTCATCAGTGAATGGGTTGGAAAATTATCCTAGCTTTCACCTGGGATGGGTTGGTGGCCACTAACCATTCGTTTCTTGACCAGTGTTGAAGGGGGAGCAATCTTTGAAACAACCCTCATTCCATTCCATTCATCTTCCTGCTTCAAATCATTTACAACAGCTTGAGAAATAGATTTGTCCTGGCTGGTATTTAAAGAGATAGTCAATAACAATATGAGAAATAATTACTATACCTGGAGAAAGTGGGCATTGATTTCAGCACTGACTGGGGCCTCAAAACTGAATTTTAAGCATGCTGCAGCAGAGTGTTTGGCAATTTATTGCTTAACTTGCTGAATTTATACCTAACTTGAGTGGGAGGGAGTTGATGCTGAAACTCTTAAATACAGAGCTCATTTTATTTTAAATGACAATTCAGCTCAGCTACAAATATATTGAGGGTCCACTACTTTCTAGAAAAAGTAGAAAGTAGGCACTACTTGTGTTAGGCTCCAAATACACGATGGACCATACCTGCCTGGAGACACCTGCATTCCTTTGGTGACAGGAGATAATAAGCCACCACAAAAGTTATCATGCAATTATAATGAAGGCGAGTATTGCAAGGAAAGATGAGCATAAGGGGTGAACTCAGTCTTGGGGAAATCGGGGCACTCTTTTTTGAAGAAGTTACATTTAAGCTGCAAACCAAAGTATGAGTAGGAGTTAAATAGGTTAAGTGATGAAGAAAGAGCTGCTTCGTGTGAAAGGACCCAACAAAGGCCCAGAGACTGAAAGAACCTGCATCCTTGGAGCAGTGCTCATAAAGGTTAACTGAGGAAAGATAGCTGGCCCTCTATAAAACCCCATATGTACGTATACATGCATATATAAGTTTACTATAAATGTTACTGAGATCTGAGATAAGTAACACACAATTAACAATCATAAAATACACAGTATTTCTATTGTAAATTCCACACATAGTCAGTTGAGTCTCAGAGAATGCTTTTGTTGATTTTTGCCAAAGTGGTATATCTGTACCCAACTTATGGTCACCACTGATGAACAAGTATAGTTTCCATATCAGTGTTGATTGATTTTTTTCATTTAAGTTAAGCTAAGATGAATTGTTGCTTTTGAACTGTGGTGTTGGAGAAGACTCCTGAGAGTCCCTTGGACTGCAAGGAGATCCAACCAGTCCATCCTAAAGAAAATCAGTCCTGAATTTTCATTGGAAAGACTGATGCTGAAGCTGAAGCTCCAATACTTTGGCCACCTGCTGCGAAGAGCTGACTCATTTGAAAAGACCCTGATGCTGGGAAAGAAAGTGGGAGGACAGAGGATGAGATGGTTGGATGGCATCACGGACTCAATGGACATGAGTTTGAGTAAACTCCAGGAGTTGGCAATGGTCAGGGAGGCCTGGCATGCTGCAGTCCATGGGGTTGCAAAGAGTTGGACACGACTGAGTGACTGAACTGAGCTGAACTGAACTGAAGCAAGATGAAGGGAAATAGTGTAGAAGTCAGAACTTCAGTTATCTGTCAATAATGTGAGCAGCTTCCTTGCTGAGTCATACAATACTTTTCAAGTGTTGAAAGAATATATCTTCTGGTTTGGGGGGGGATATGCGAAGTACAATAGCTACCACATGCAACACATTTTTAAAATTCAATTGGCACTATGAACATTTTTTCCATATTTTGTAAGTCTGGACTAGAAGTCAGCAAACCACAAACTTGCTGTCTTGGTAAATAAAGTTTTATTGAAACACAGTCATGCTCATTAGTGTATGTATTCTCTGTGACTGCCTTTTATGGCTGCAGAGTTGAGTAACTGTAACAGAGGGCTTATTGCCCACAAAACCTAAGATATTTATGATCTAGCCCTTTGCAGAAAAAAAAGTTTGCTGACTGCTATTCTAGATCATCAGCAAACAATAAGCTGTAGTGTTTGGCTATTCTTGTGGTGTAACTACACCCAGTATGGCTGATTTTCAGCTGTCATCATGGAATGAAAGGTAGGGAATAGACGTGGAATAGCAACACGTCCTTCTATAGATTTCATCAGATGGCTACAGCAGAACTAATAACCTCAAAAGCATAGATAACAGTAAAATGTGATACAGATAATTAGCCAGTGATGTTTTTCACATTTATTGCTCTTGTTTTTAACATAACTTAGTCAACTTTAAGTTTACATAATTTAATTTTAATGATAGATATACTTAATAACCAACTCGCAAAATTCCTGGAAAATCTGGTATGTGTGGCTCCAGCACATCAGTGCCCTAGACCAACTGAAAGATAGACTGTGTAGCTGCGGAACAGAGATGGGTGGGTGTAATAAGGCCAAGTGGGTGAACTAAGTAAGGTCTTGTAAGCCAGATTTAGGAGATTAGAGTTTATCTCATGAGAAATGGGATGCCATTGAAGGTTTATAGCTGGCAAGTAACTTGATCTCTCCCAGCTCTTATCACCTGATATTTTTAATCTCAGTAAACATTTTTGGAGTGATTCCTATGTGTCAAACACTATTTTAGGTAATTTACAAGCATTAATTCTTATAAGCCCCTGAGGGATGGTTTTAACATTGCCTTCCAATTTTACAGAGGAACAGAGACAGTAAAGAATTAAGCAGCTTGCTCCAAGGACTTGAGTTGTGGAGCTGGGATATCTATAGAAGACTCTAACTTTTCTCTCCTTCGGGGGCGTTTGACCCTGCAGAGGGACAGGGTCTCTCCACGCACGAGGGGGTTCATGACACAGAATGGACAGGCCTGCCCAAGCGCTGCAGAGGTAGTTGGCAAAGATGGCAGAGTCTACTGTGAAGGAATGTGGTGAGCAGATTTCTGTAGGTTGAGGTCATCTGTCTTCTGAGAGGAAGACCTTAGGAACTGACCCCAGGGGAACAGGCAGAACTTATCAGCTACCAATCACATGTGATTTTTGCCCCAGTAATTTAAATCCCTCTGGAATCCACTCTGACACTTTCTCGGATCTCTTACCCTTTCATGAATTATCTGAGCAAGGAGGGAAAGGAATGAATACATCAGGCTCTAACTGGGGTGGATTGTTACCATTTAAATTTTAGGTAACTTCTACAGAAGCCAAAGCTGATCTTTAGCTCTAAGTGGAGCTAATGTACCTCTAAATCAAAATAGACCTGCTTATTCTCAAAGAGAGAGGGAACGAGGAAGAATGGCTGCCAGGTAGAAGCTGACGTCGCTGCGAAGTGCATCACAGACATTTATGATTTAAGCTGAAATTTCACTTTTTAGGGAAAATGAAAATCAGCCAATCTTCTCATTTGGTGCATCAGGGAGGAAAGAATCATGTCATGGAGAGGATAAATGTGCATCCTGCAACCGCAACCCCTAGCAGTTGGCACACCTGATGGGGACGTCCCAAATGTAAACTCCGCAGTGTGCCCAAAAAAGAGGACAATGGGAAGAAAAATCTTAAAAGCAGTGACCACTGTTTCATTGCTGTCATTTGATTTATCACTCCTTTGTGATCATCTGCTTGTTTGGTCACCACTCTCCCCTACCCTCGTCCCCTTGCCAAAGGCGTTTCTGAGAGCTATAGACAAATGCTGAAGGATGAAGAGGTGGAGGGGAAGGGATCCTTGGAGCGCCATCACAAAGAAAACAGTACCAGTTTCATAGCAACTGAAGATTTCTCCTTTGTTAGTCAAAAACAGGTCCCCACTGCAAATAAGCCTTGTTCGAACTCTGGCCTTGAACAAATGAGTTTGCGTCCTCAGGCCTCAGTCTTTTCATCTGGCAAATGGGGATGTTAATACTACCTCCCCCACCATGTGGTTGGAAGAAGTCAGTGAGATGATAAATGTGAAATGATTACATCAACAGTTAATATTTCTCAGGGTTGTGCTATGTACCAGGCACCATTTTAAGCATTTCACCTCTGCTCACTCTTAATCTTCCCTCTAACTTACAGGGTGCTATTACTATTATTCCTATTTTGCAGATGTGGAAATTGAGGCACAGAGCAGTTAGGAACGTGCCCAAAGTCAGACAGCAAACAATGGAAGGAGTGGATGTTACATGATGCAAACGATAATCCAGGGGTCAGCAAGCTACAGCTTAGAGGTGAGACTAAGTCCGCCACCTGGTTTTGTAAGGCTTGCAAGGAAAGAACGGTTTTCACATTTGAAACTTTGTTGTTTTCTTTTAAAGAAAAGTAACAGTTTGTGGCCCATGAAAATTATATTCAATTCAAGTTTCAATGCTAACAAATAAAGTTTTATTGGAACACAGCATATCTGTTCATTTATATATTGCCATTTGCTGCTTTCACACTGAAGAGCAGAAATGACTAGCTGAAACAGCCCACAAAAACTAAAGTATTCACAGAAAAACTTGCTGATCCCTGCTCTTAGCCACTCAGAGAAGGCAATGGCACTCCACTCCAGTACTCTTGCCTGGAAAATCCCATGGACGGAGGAGCCTGGAAGGCTGCAGTCCATGGGGTCACTGAGGTTCGGACATGACTGAGCAACTTCACTTTCCCTTTTCACTTTCATGCATTGGAGAAGGCAATGGCAACCCACTCCAGTGTTCTTGCCTGGAGAATCCCAGGGACAGGGGAGCCTGGTGGGCTCCCGTCTATGGGGTCGCACAGAGTCGGACACTACTGAAGCGACTTAGCAGCAGCAGCAACTCTTAGCCACTATACGATGTAGCCAACCAGTCTACTTGATCTCTAGGCGTTGAGGGACCCAAGATTGAATTAGCTATGTCCCACTTTCTATGTGTAACTTACTAAGGGGTTCCCAGGTGGCTCTGCTGTAAAGAACCAGCCTGCCAAGGCAGGAGACAAGGGTTTGATCCCAGGGTCGGGAAGATCCCTGGAATAGGAAATGGAAACCTGCTCCAGTATTCCTGCCTAGAAAATTCCAGGGACAGAGGAGTCTGGAGGGCTACAGTCCATGGGGTCACAAAGAGCCGGACACAACTGCGCATGCACACCCAAGTTACTAAGCACCTGTGTGTGGGCCCACTTCTGGACATCTTTCCGATAAGCAAAATTAATATCTCAGGCACACTGAAAACATCCCAGGATTAAGGAAGTCCCACCCAGGTTCCCAGGAGAGCTGAGCCCGTCTCACATCTGGCCATTTGACTGATGCAGCCACACTGTGTGCCTCTAAGTTCTCACACTTTCCCCCGAGAGCCTCAATAATTCTCTTATCTCAGTCAAGAAAAGCACTGCCACACATCCTCAGAGCTTATTAAGTTTGAGCACAGAAAGGCAGCTAGATAACTGCAATAATTATTCGGGTAATGAGTTAAAAATCACTCTTGCCTAAAATAACCTGGTAATGAGTGAGTCCTGCGATCATATGCATTACAGAGGAGCATTTCTCAGAGAGCCAACCAGAATGGAGATTGTGCCGAAATGAGTTTAGAAATCAGGAATGCACTGCGGGGCACTGAATACAATTATCCAAAGTGAAACAGAGGGAAAGCGCATAAGGGTTACCCACGGGGTAAAGTTGGAGGGACCTCTTACTTTTAAAGTGAGGATGGCTAGCATTCATTAAGAGATTCCCGCATGCCAGGAACTAGACTAACAGCCTTTGTGGGTCACTTCGCCATTCTTTAAAATTCCCTGGTGGGATGGTTACCATTTTCAGTCCCATTTTGCAGATGAAAAAGCCCCGAGGCTCTGAGAAGCTGAATTACTTGCACAAGGGCACATAGCTAAATGTGATTCCAGGCAATTCTAGTTCCAGAGCATACAACTCCACACTTCTCCTAGAGAGAAAAAGTGGCCAAGACAGGTTACATGCAAAGCCAGGTGGTGGTAGAGCTGGGATAATTCAGAACTTGAGAAACACCACCACAGACCGAGGTAAACACACATAAGTACTATTTGTGAAGAAGGAAAAAGAAGGAACATTTGTTCAATTGCCTCTAATTCCTAATTATCACAACCATTATCATCATGATCAAAGCTGATGTTTATCAATAATTTATCATATGGGAGGTCCCCTTCAAAGTATATTTCCTCAGTGAACTCTTACAACCTTATCTCATTTAATCCTTAACATTACCCTTTCAGTATCACCTATATTATCTCAATTTTATAGATGGGGAAACTGAGTTACAGAGATGTGGTAACCTGTCCTAAGACATCCCCAGCTGAAAGTCTGAAGACATGAGATCAAACAGTCTGACTTTAGAATGCACACTTTAGTCCCTACTTCCCTCTGACAGCCCTCCCTTTGTAGGCTAGAGCCCTATGTTTCTCATCACCTTGGATTAGCAGGGTGCCTTCCAGTCTCTTGCAGGGCTTTTCTTAGCCATTACTCTCAACACTTTTCCAATTGTATTAACTATTTACGTGGCAGTCTTCTCCAACCACTCCATCTTCATGCAAAAACACATGCATGCATGTGCACACACGCACACACACACCATATGAACTTCAAGTCAGTTACCCTGTATGAGCCCTTCATCAAACACAACACTTGCCAACGTCCTGATAAATGGTCGAATGGGGAACGGTGCAGTGACTAAGAAACCAGGCTCTAGAATAACTTGCCTCCCCACTTACTACAGCCTTAGATTAGCGTCTTGGGACGTCAGTTTCCTCACGTATTAAGTGATAATTATGGCACTTACCATAATGTAGGATTGTCATTTGAATTAAAAAGGGCTATGCATGTTAATATCTTAGCAGCCCTTGGCAAGTGAGCATTTGAAAAGAAAAACATTATTAATAAAAACTACGTAGAAAGATTGGATGGGTGTATGGATGGATGGATGGCTGGTTGGAAGGATGACTGGGTGGATGAAATTCTAGCCGACAGAAAAGCTGGTTTAGAAAGAGAAAGTGAGAGAGGAGGGAAAAAATACAGGTTTTACATATAATAAAAGATCTTTCATCTGCACAATTGAAAAACCTCTCAAGCTGCAGGATCAGGCTGTGACCCACAGATAAGCAAGGTGTTCATTTCCAAAACCTGGTCCAGCAGATGACTCTGCTGGACAGTCACCAAAGCTGTTTCAAGATTGTTGTCTCTAGTATTATTTGTGAATGCCTACAAAAATGGAGGGAGGAGGTGAGAACAGATAAAGTTCCAGGTAAGACTGAAAACCTCCTCAAGGAAAGAGCTGCACGTACTTTGCTCAATACTGAATCCCTAGCACACAGGAGTATTTTATGACTCATTGATTAGTCAAGGTAGGCTAAAGTCTAGTCACTAAAGCAAGACAGAAATAAACTCCCCAAATTTTGACAATACCATGAAGATTTATCTGTCACTCTCATCACAGTCTATGTGGCTCCTTTTATTTGGAGTGGGCGAGGGGGTTTGAGGACTCCCTATCTTCAAAGAAGCCTCCTTCCAATTTGTGGCTCTACTGTGCCCCAAAGAGATTCTCTGCCTCCAGCGGGTAGAGAGGACAAAAGACGAATATTCATAGAGGCCTACACAGGAGGTTCTACAGAAGTAAGGCTTCCCTTTACATAAGCCTGCAGTCCACTGGGCAGAATCCAGCCTAAGGGAGACTGGGAAAGATAACCTAGCTGGGTGCCCTGGAGAAAGGAGAAAATGATTTGGTGAATGACTAACCAGTCCACCACAGAGTTTACAAAATATGTGTTAAATGGAAAAATATTAGAAATACGTGTTAAATGGAAAGTGAGTATCTATTAGAAGCGAAGAAATGGTAGCCCACATCAGATGATAACAGTGATATGGGGGAGCCAAACATCTCCCTACACACACACTCACTGCAGCCACTACCTGGCTGGACCTCGGGATGCCCCAGTGCTTTCTGCGGGCACCTTCTCACATGGAGCACCCCCTCTGGACAGCCCAGTTGCCCTTCCCAGGTCCACCTGTTCTGCACTGACATTGGCACTGGTGGCTGCTGCCGCCATGACTCCCAGATCTTGGGTCAGACTAATCCAGTGTTTCCCTGGTGGCTCAGATGGTTAAAAAAAAAAAAAAATGCCTGCAATGCAGGAGACCTGGGTTCAATCCCTGGGTCTGAAAGATTCCCAAGAGAAGGGAATGGCTACCTTCTCCAGTATTCTTGCCTGGAAAATTCCAAGGACAGAGGATCCTGGCAGGCTATAGGCCATGGGGTTGCAAAAGAGTCAGAGATGACTTAGCAACTGACACTCACAACCCAAGGCTACTCCTGAGAGTCTACTTTGGACATCTCAACTCCTCAATCGGGGGAGAGAAAAACCCAAGTGTAATTTCCAGCCAAGGTGCCAGAAACAGTTTATTGACTTTAAAACAAAAAAAATGTGAAGAAACATGTGCCAAGCCCCAGGTGCCCTTTGAATAAGCAGTTGGAGCTTTATGGCACTAGAGAAGCTACCAAATCGGGGCACTCACCACAGGCAGGCTCACATTAAAGAGGCTGCTGTATGCATCTGCCTCCCTGATACCCACAAGCATCTGGAGGGCAGGGACCGAATTATTCATCTCTGACACCTTCACAGGAGGGCTAAGCAGAGCCCTGCACTTGACTGCAGGGGCTGATGGTAGACATATGTCCTTCTGGTCTACCCACCATCTCTCAGCTTCATGCAGCAGCACCAAGTTTGCCTTTGGGAAACCACCTCACTCTCCACATTTAATCTATAAAATTAAGGGTGACCCTATTTCCAGCTCCAGAGCTGTTAATGTGACCTTGGCCTGGTCAATCTCAGCAGTCTACATGGCACTATGCCTGGATTGGGGATGTTCACAGGACTCAAGCTGGGTGAATCATGGCTAGTCCTCGGCAAGGGTGGTTGGAAAACAACAACTCTCTTTCCACGGGGTTGTGAAACCATGAGGCTACAAATCTGGGCCTGCCAGCACCATTTGGTACCTCACGAGACGAGCCTGCCTAAGATTGAAGTCACTAGAGAAAAAAACAGTGTCAATAGACAGAGAGAAATGAATTCAATTTGATAACAGTCAAACCCCAAATTCAGTTGCTCCTGAAGCTCAATTTCCCGGACTTTTTCAGTTAAGTGAACTATACATCTCATATTTTGAGTTAAGAATTAACCCTTCAAAATTGAGAGAATCCTAACAAAAATAGGCTTCAAACTCCTTTAGAATCAAATGGCAACCACATTTGGAATATGTTTCTTCTATAATTCCTCTGTGGTGTTGGAAAAGACTCTTGAGAGTCTCTTGGACTGCAAGGAGATCCAACCTCCATTCTAAAGGAGATCAGTCCTGGGTGTTCTTTGGAAGGCCTGATGCTAAAGCTGAAACGCCAGTACTTTGGCCACCTCACGCGAAGAGTTGACTCACTGGAAAAGACCCTGATGCTGGGAGGGACGGGGGGCAGGAGAAGGGGTTGACAGAGGAGGAGATGGTTGGATGGCACCGACTCAATAGACATGAGTTTGAGTGAACTCCAGGAGTTGGTGATGGGGAGGCCTGGCGCGTTGCAATTCATGGGATAGCAAAGAGTCGGACAGGACTGAGCGACTGACTGAACTGAGTAATTGTTCTGTAGAGTTTTCAACCAAACCAGGAAGTCTCCCTTGACTCCGTGATCCTGCCTCCTGGCGAGACCAGTGACAGTGTGGTCCCTCCGAGGATGGGGTGGTAGAAGAGGGCGGGGCTACAGACCGTGAATACGTGCCACGCCCCCTACACTCTATGAAAGTACATGGTGATACATGGGTGTCCTTCCATCTCCAGGGCCACCAGCTTGCTTTAGCCTGTCACCTCCCACCTGAACTACATTCACAGCCTCTGGGTGACTCTCCCCGCTGCAAACTTGTTCTCTCTGCTCCATCGTAGTCACAGGAGTGACGCTAAACTTAGGTCATTGAATGTCCCCCACTTACAGTTAACCAACTGCTTCCATTGGATCAGAGTAAATTTGGACCTTTTTACCACAGCACTCGAAGACCAGAAGGATCTCTGCCCCTGTCTATCCATCAAACTGCATTTCTGGCCACTCTCTCCATCATGCACGTGATTTACCTTTCAGTTCTTCAAACCTCTCAATCTATTTGTCAACTACTGGCCTTTGATCTTGCTGGGACTGTCCCTTGGAGTGTCCTTCTCCAAGCCTACATGAGAAACCTCAGAGGTGTTGGTCCTCTGCTCTAGCCTCTCTGGACGAATCACTATTTCCATGACCTTCCACGTGCCAAGCTCCATCCTGTGTCTTCTGTTCTTCCCTCTCAGCTGCCTGGGAATCTCCCAGCCTCCCTGTGCTCCAGTCACCCTACATGTAGGTGACTTTCCCAGCTGGTCTCCACTGACCACCTCGTAGGACTGATGCTTCCTCATCTGCATTCCTTCAGCCCACCATGTGTGTAAATATGAAATTATGGCATGTGGTAATACAGTCCTTTCTTTATAGATCTGAAGCTTCTACCAGACCACAAGTTTATCAAGGGCTAAGGCACTCTCTTATTCTTTTTGGTAGAACCTGGGGTTTAAATATCACCAACAACGTTGTAAGTACTCAGTGAATGTTTGTTAAATAAAAGGAAGGAATGACTGTTTGCTGAGTAAATTAACCAAGTGCTCTTGGGGCGAGTTACCTAGCATTCATGGCTGCAATTTCATTATCTATAAAATGAATGTTTGTGCCAGTAGTTCTCAATCATGGCTGCATCCCAGAGCAATGCATGAAGTGAAGTGTTAGTTACTGTCGTGTCCGATTCTTTGTGACCCCATGGACTGTAACCCTCCAGGGTCCCTTGACCACAGGATTTTCCAGGCGAGAATACTGGAGTGAGTTGCCATTCCCTTCTCCAGGGGATCTTCCAATCCAGGGATCGAACCTGGGTCTCCCACATTGGCAGGCAGATTCTTTACCACTGTACCACCTGGGAAGCCCATGGGTAAAGATTTCAAAAATTCAGGTTCTTGATCCTACCTCCAGGAAATCTCATTGATTCATTTGTCTGTTGTATATTTTTGAGGAATAACAACTCACCAGCCCTTGCTTCAGGCATAGGAGACCCAGGTGTGAATGGGCCAGGCCAGTGTCTTGCCCTCATGGAACTTCTATTGCTCATATTATTAACAGATCGTATTTATTGAGATGTGACACTCTAGCATCGAAATAATGGCTTTACATACATTAACCAACAGAGTTTCTACCTCAGCCTTCAGAGACAGGACTCATTCATCACTGGGCAACAGAGAGCTTCACTTGGCAAACTCAGGCCTGGACCCTACTCTGTGTCTTATCACTGTATCCACTCCTCAGGTAACCTGTGCCCTAGGTGTCATTACCCCATTTCATAGACGGGGAAACAGAGAGTCTCCGGGACATACCCAAGGCCATTCAGAGTCAGTGGTAGATAGAGCCAGAGCTTGAATCAGAGAAAATCTCACTCCAAGAAAAATGCAAACTTTTAATTTCCAACCTTTAAGCCTTTAATAATAGTGGAGATCTCACTATACTGTCTGTTCCAGAAAGCCTCAGCCAAAATTACATTACAGGCTGATGGCAGTTATGCAGACCTCTAAGAGCGCGTGTCATGGCTTTCCATCTTATCAGAATCAAACTGAAACCTCCCCAGCAACAAGACAGCAAAAGCCTTCACACAGGACTTCACACACTGCAAACAGCTTTCCTACGAAATGTCTGATTTTACTCTTCACAGTCAGCTGGTGAAAGAGATACTGACCTTGGCATGAATGATATTCAAAATATTTACGACCTGTTATATCAAGGGCACCAAATGATTTGAACAGACACTGGCCTTATGCACCCAATGTGGACATACCAGGGCTTTTGTGGTGGTGGAGCAGAGACAGGAGGGATGTGCCTGCAAGCAAAAGAATGCTGTGAATTGCTGGCAACACAGGAAGCTAGGAGAGAAGCATGGACAGGTTCTCTAGAGTCTTCAGGATTAGTGCTTGCTATATAGAAATCCCCCTCTTTTCAAAAGTTTGCCTCACACCACTTCTCTTTCATGAAAAACCTACATTAACATCTGTTTTCTCCAACGTAAAGAAAGTTGAAGAGGATTTTCACTTTCACGAAAAAACAGGAAAATTGAAAACAGCATCCAGCTTTCATTTTGTGGCGAGGGGTTATAAAGGCAGCACAGCCCAACAGCAAGACTGGTACCACCAAGTTCCTTCCCAGAGAACTGCACTCAGCTTCTCAGCATGAGCCGTAGCTCTGAACTGGGCTTGATCTCAGTTTACCTTGTGCATTTTTGTGTAAGATGTGCCCTAAGGTAATTCCTCCTTTGCTGTAGGCCATTTCACTTCAAGAATGTTTCCCAGGGACACTCTACTTTCGGATAGCAGGGGAAACCTGTACGTTGATTTCAGATGCTGTTGCCACCAGAATCGCGAGAGTAAAATGAGTTTCTGCTGATTTAGGGCACCAAGTTCGTGGTACTTTGTTCCAGCAGCCCCAGCATGCTCATATGGAGTCCCAAACCCTGCCTGCCATGTCTAGCTCCAAAGTCACCAAAAGGTTTGGCTTCAGGCAGCAGGGAACTGAGAATCCTCCCTAGGTTCACTCCGGCAGTACCACAGCCCACAATCTCTTGACTATTAATTGTAATTAACTTGCTCCGCTAATGTCCGGCTAATGATCTTTCTGGAGCACTTTAAGCCCAGGATATGGCTTTTCTAAAGATGTCATGAGTGCTGTGAGTAGCTCTTCACAATGCAGAAGGCACTCCGGTTCTGAAACTTACAGGCTGAAGGGCAATTGCGGGCGCAAACAAGTGGCATGGCCATAATCAGCACACTTCTTGCAGCAAAGTCAGGCCGTCTTTCTGTGGGGAGACTGAGAGGCTGGCTCCCCGCTCTGGCTTCTGCTTGCACATTATTAACGTGTAATGAAGAGCAGGTTCTGCTTTATTGATCTCAGACCAGAGCTACATGCGATGCTGCCTAAGAAAAGCCCCAAAGGATTTTATTTGATTTTTGCACACAACAATGAGCTCCCTCACCAAATTAACTGCTGGACTGATGGGGGTTTCACCTTGAGATTGTTGACATGGCAGCAAAACAGGAACGTCTATATTTGCTCAAGCTTGCTCAGATATACCCCCCTGCTGTTTGCACCCTGTCAAAAGAGGCCCTGGGAAATATCAGGCCACGCTGGGGAAGGCAGAAACGCAGCCCAGAAGAGATTAGGACCACGAGAGGACACAGATGTACAGCACGAAGTGGCGATGACGGGGGTCTGTCTTTGTAAAATGACAGCTTACCATGTCAGGCAGCCCCACCCCCTTTCTTCTCTTCCGCTCTCAGAATGCTCCTAGTTAGAAAATTTCTAACCTAAGAACCCCAGAAGCGTCCCTTCTTCCTTGGTCGTGTCATAATTCTACCGGAGGCCTTTTACGGAATGTTTGGTGACAGCTAAGCCATGTACTGGCTGCTACACAATGCTGAAAACTCAAGAGTCAGCCTCTCCCCAGCCTGTGAGTGGCTCAGTTTTTTGGCTCAGCTTGAAGTCAGATAAGGAAATGGCCTTCCAGAAAAGGTCAGATAAGATCACAGGACAGAGCAGCAGGCCTGCCTGGCAGAGTCTGCACAAACTGTCAGACAGGGCCTGGCTTCCTTAAGTGCCCCAGAGGCTTGGGGTTCAACTTTGCTGATCATCTTTCTCTCCAGCCAACCCCTGCTATGTCCACGCACTGAAATCGCACACATGAAACCCATTTGGGAAAGATTCCCTCCTGGGTTCAGGCATGTCTTTTGGCTCCTGCCTTTATGAGAACTGGTTCTTCCAAACCTTGGAAGAACATCTTGTGACAAAGCAAAACTGACAGTCCATCCAGAGTCTGTTTGTCAAGAGGAAGGTGATGAGAATCCTCCACGTGACCCTTACAGAGAAAGAGAGAGAGACTCGGATCCAAATTGGGGCTAAGATGGTCCCAGGTTCTAATGGATTCCTCTCTACTAATTGCCTGTGTAGCGTGTCTGTTAAATTGAGATAAGGCTTAAATGGGGCCCAAAGAAGAGTCAGGAGGGAGTCACAAAAATGATTAAAAGGTTGTAAAAATTAGGGCTTATGAATGGAGGATTTGGGGCTTATTTATCCAGAAAAGAGAAAGCTGAGGAGGGACATATAAAGACATCATACTAGATTAATTATGGAAATAAGCAGACACCCAGTTGGCCTGGAATGTCAACCATTTGGCAGGGAGAGTGGGTATTGAAGCGGGAGTTACCAGTAGTTTTTAAAATCATAAGTTGCCTGCACAGATTTCTGAGGGGTTGGTTGTTGCTGGATAAGACAAGTTATGGATATTCCAGCTTCATTTTAATGGGCCCAGACATCACCCACTAAAAATTGTCTCCAGCAAAGCGAGTGATGAAAGCAGGATTTTTTGGTTCATCACCACAAGCGGAGACCTTGCAGGGGGTCCTTGCATGATGACAGACTCCAGGGCTCAGGCCTTCTTCAGTTCCCCACCCAGGGTCAGGAGTTGGGAGGGACAGTTGGCAGGGACGGGGTTCTGTCATCCAGATAGGAAGATGCTGGAAAGAAGGTCCCCTCAGGATGATGAGCTGAGCTTGGCCAGGGGCAGGAGAGGTGTCCCCTGCCACAGAAGAGTCATAACTTGCTGCCCTCTGGGTCTACCTCCTGACTATCCTGTGGCCAGTCGTCCTTTCGTTCAATAGGACATTGAGCACCAAGGACCACCTGGTCCTCCCCGAACCCTGGGCTCTGAGTCTGGACACTGAGATGAGGAAGAAGGTTGCAACTGTGCAAAAAAAGATTTAAAAAATAATAATAAGGGCATGATTTGAATATTGATGACACTAACAATCATCACAAGGACATTTACTGAGCACCTACTTGGCTCTCAGCCCTCAAACCAGCCATACCGATACAGGGTTCCATTTAATTCTCGAAAAAGCCCTATTGAAACAGGAGGGAAGGGGGCAGGGCACAACTTTTAAAGAAAATGAAATAGCCTCAAAGGACATGAACAAAGACTGGTTAGAACCGAGCAGGACTAAGATGGCGCCAGAATCGCCTTCCGGGGGACTGTTGCACGCTCATCATAATGCATCCGCTGAGGGACACACCCACAGGCGCCATGACAGTTCTAAGGCCACTGCCCCTTCCCTGAAAGAGTTGGGATAACCCTCCCACTCATTACCCTATGAAGTTACTCAGCCCGTGAAAAGCAACCACCCCCCGCACTCTGGGGTCTCTCGCCTTCTGAGACGGCCCACGCTCTGTCTGCCCAGTGTATTTCTCCCGGGCCGCTCTCACCTTTTGAGAGCTCGCTCTGTCTATGGAGTGTGTCTCTCTCTGAATAAATCCACGCCACAGACTGTACAGAACTCAGAAGCTCTCTTCCTCTCCTTCTGTCACAAGGACTAATGTACATTCTTCGAACCAGGCTCGATGTGCATCACGGCACAGAGGGCAGAGCTTCTTAGCCACTAATGTGTACAAATTATCTGCAGAGCATGTTTCAAATGCAAATCCTTGCTCCCCTCCCCCACCCAGGAACCCTGCTTTGATCAGCCTTGGCCAGGCCAGAAAGTGCATGTTTATTCAGAATCCCAAGGAATTCTAATGTGGGTGATACAGGAATCCCAAAATGAGAGGAAATCCTTTAGACTTGCTATTCTCTCCCCTGACTCCTTTTTCTTGCCAAGCATCCTTTACTTCCACCACACATGCACGCACGCACGCACGCACGCACGCAACCTCCCCAGAATTACTCAGTAAGCACTAACTAAGTAACTAGGTGGCAGGATTATAAAGATGGCTGCCCTCATGGAGACAGAGTGTAGCAGAGGAAATAAGATGAGTAGACACTTGATCTACATGAAGCTGAATATGAAGGCTGCCCCCTGGGAGGGGCAAAGCCCTAGGAAAGTTCACAAGACAAACTGATGATGGTTGACAGCTGGAGCTACTGACCGGGAAAAAATGACAACCTAAAAGTTGAGATTTATGTTTTATTTGGTGGACTTTCTGAGGACTTCAAGCCCAGGAGGCAGCCTCTGAGATCACCTTGAGGGATGGCTAGGAATTCATAAGGGAGGAGCCAGGATACACAGGTGTTTTACAACAAAGACCAGGGAGTCAGAGCATTAAAAGATTACTGTTAATTAAAAAAAAAGACACATTAATGAATTTAGCGCTTTTCTATGTATGGGTAGCTGCAAGAGTGTGGACTCACTGAAATCATTCCTTTGATATTCACCTTAGCTATCTAGGGCCAGCATTCTATTATTTCCCATCATGCTTCCCCTCAGGGTGTCCTTTTGGGGTGGCTGTAATGCACCACCCCTTGATGGGGGGCATTCTGCTTGTTCTCATCCTGCGTTCCCTCAGGCTCACCACTGGGGACAACTGTGGAGGCTTGATATGGCTTCCCAGGTGGTACAGTGATAAAGAACTCCTCTGCCAACGCAGAAGATGCAAGAGACTCCAATTCAATCTCTGGTCAGAGAGATGCCCTGGAGGAGGAAATGGCAACCCACTCCAGTATTCTTGCCTGGGAAATCCCATGGACAGAGCAGCCTGGAGGCCTACAGTCCATGGGGCCTCAGAGAGTTGGACTTGACTGAGCACACGTGCGCGCGCGCGCACACACACACACACACACACACACACAGTGGTGGCTTGATGGCTGATACATCCTTTGTTTACTGATATGGCAGGCAACATTTTTCATTCACAGAACCCAGGAAGACTTCCAGGAGGTGATCAGACTGGGAATAGATGGTGCTCATGGGAGGTACCGCAAGCAAAGCTATGGAAGCAGCCAAGAATCTGAGAGACCATGGGGTCAGCCATGTAGCTAGGGCTGGGGGCGGGGAGCAGGACGGTAAAGGGTGGAGGAGGAATTAAACACGGATGCAGGTGGAGGTGTGAATCACCGCTCAGGGTGTGCTTTAAGGCTGAACTTTTAACAGCAGTCATTGAGAAATTTATGTAAGAAAACACATGATGGGCAAAGCTCAAGGCAATGAGTTTGGAGTCCATCAAGCTGGCCTGGTGAGAGATAATAAAGCCATTTACATAGGTTACCAGGCAGGATAAGTTAGGATGGAAAAGAACAATCAAGGTGCTCATATTAAGCTTTCTTTTCATTTACATGTAAGTAGTATCAATGGTAATAACAAATCACTGAAGTGAGTCCCAGAAGGGAGTACTCATGTATAGTTTTGTAAAGGCACATGTTTAAAAGTAATAAAATACAATGCATTCTATAATTTAGACTTTCTCTAAATTACACCAGCCTTTAACTAATGAGTAAAAATTAATGAAGACTGACCATTTTGATACAGGAAAGGTTATTATCTTCATCAAGGTCATGCTACCTAATGGCATGACACTGTGGAAGAGCATTCGGTAAAGGAAAGGTTGCTAGATACTGTTATGTTTGTTTAAAAAGGTATAGTAAAGTCAGATAAAATAATCTGGCAGTATCTGTTCTCCTCTGTCCTCTGGGAGCAGTGTGGAGAGGAGGAAGGCAAGAGAGCAGAATGGTTAATGCTGAGATTCCTGACTGAGGCCACCCGGGTTCAAGTCCAACCTCTACTGCCTAGAAGCTGTGTAATGTCAGCCAGGGATTATATATCTGTGAACATCATTTCCTCAACTGTAAAATGGAATTCATAAGAGCTCCTAACTCAGAGCATTGCTGTGTGGACCAAGTAAGTTAATGTCTCTGAGGCACTGACCACAAAGCAGGAACTCGTTAAGCATTATCGATCGTCACTATCACCATGGGGATTTCCCAAGGCCCAAACTTGAGACCAACTTTCCCTACTTCATCAATAGCAACAAATAGTGGGAAGAGCCCTAGTCTAGACTTGGTCTACCCGTAGACTACACACAGTACCGGATCCTAGTCCTGGCCTTACCACAGGTGATGTGGGTGACCCACGGAGAACACCCTTGATAGCTTTGAGCCTCCATTTCCTTGGCTGTACAGTGAGAAGGCATGTCTCCATTGGAATTCTAAACACTTTTTTTCTTTATAGAAAAGCCCTACACTTTTTTATCAAGCAGACTCTCCTCTTGAACCCTAGTAGCTAAAAGAAATTAAAGCCTAATTACCCTAGTTGATGTTTGCTCCCAAGGTCAGGGTCCCACCTACTTTCTTCTATCCCTCTCACACCCTCCCTACTTAAGGGCTTGAAGCCCCTTCTCAACACTAGACCTCTGTAGAACACATTTTAAAACTATAGGAATAGGGCCCTACAAGATCTTTAGGGATTCTAAGATTTTATCCTCATGGAATGAGATGATCAGAGGCTGTCTAAAGGGCAAGATGAAATAAAATCCATGATAAACCCTGAAGATCGCTTTATAAATTGTGTGCCCTTCCTGGTCATAATTAGAAACTCCAGAGGGCAGTCACTTCCTTGGTACCCTTTCACGTCGATTCTTGTTAGGAGAGCTGGAGAGGGAAGTGGAGAATGTCAGGAGGGTTTAGAGCCAATGCAGTGCAGATGACGCACCCATACCTTCAGCTGCAGCATAACGTAACATCGGAACACCGAAGCTGGACAGGAAGGTTAGGTGACTAGCTTCTTCCTTGACCTTGTTTATGCACCAGCTTGTTTTTGTAATGTTGGGTGTAGAGAGAAAGCAGGTGACAGCTTATAAGATACACTAAATTAAACTGTTCTTTCATGCATAATTAAAATGAGATTCTTTAGTACTGAAAAGCATATATCCAAATCCTTATATATATATATAAATATATAAATAATATTATTGTATACAATTTCTATATCTCTATCAAATACATTTATGTTTAGTACTAATATGTGTAAAGTATATCTCTTATTAACCTATAGATTGATAATTCTTTAAGTCTTTCTCAGTCTATACTAACTCATATATCACCAAGCTCAGAAGACAGTGCTGACTTAGGGATACCCCTTTAGGAGTTATCCAACCTCACAGTCTTATCGGGAGCCCCTTTGGTTAAAGAGAACTTCTGTTTTCTTATGCAGTTCTATTATGCCCTTCTTCACTGACCTGAAATCTGTCTGCCCTTGGTTTCTATCTCTTCTCTCTCAGCAATGCATAGCAAAATGACCATCCTTGCCTTGTGGCCACACTAGGCTGGGGTTGTCCAGAGCCTTGGGGGCAGGATCTCCACCCCAGGACATCTGGAAGGCAGGACATCAGCTCTAGGACAGCTGGAGAGCAGAGCCTCAACCAAAGAGGATCAATTCAAGTCTAAGGGTCTAAAGTAATTTTCCCCATTGGACTTTGATCGTTCTGAGACCCTTGGACCCATCATTCATGTCTTCCTTCTTTCCTTTCTCTCCCTTTTGGAATGGGAAGGTCTATCCTATGTCTTTCGCCACCATTGTATTTTGAAAACATACAGTTTGTGGGATTTCACAGGTTCCGAACTGGAGAGGTATTTGTCTCATGTGAGTGATACCTTGCGTCTCACCCATATCTGATTTCTGTGATATTTAAATAAAAGCTTGGACTTTTTACTTTTGAGTTGATGCTGGAAGGAGATAAGACTTTGGGGGGACTCTTGGGGAGAAATGAATGTGCCCTTGTCGTTTCCCTATATTCATTTACTTTTTGCCCCCGAATGGCTTGGCAGTGTCCATATACCACTGTCAGTGACTGTATTGTACCGGCTGTTCAAAATGTTGACTACCATGTCTGTTCCTGTCTATTTCCTACAAATGTTTTTAGAACTTTGTTAATGTTTCTAGAACTCCTTATCTGCCATCTCCACAAAAAACTGTCAGCTGGCCCTGTCTACATACCTCATTAGAGATGGCTTTTGTTCAGCTAATGAAAAAAAAAGTCGAGCATGGAATTGATGTTAATTAGTTAAGCTGGATACAACTAAATCAACTACTTGACTAAATTGTACCTCTGAGTTTACGCTTTAGGAAGCAAAGCAACTACCTGTGACAAAAGCTATTTTCCTGCTTTCCAAGGGATGACACACACTTCAGGCCTCCAATCAGAGGTTTCTGCAACACTCCCTGAGATAAGTTTTTTTTTTTTCCATTTAATAAAAGAGAACTCACTAAATGTAGAATCAAATGCAAATTTTAACTTAGGAGTGAAGGGTGAAATTAAATAGCTAAGGGAAAAAAAGATTTGGTTTGGAAAATGTAGTCAGTACATGTACCTAACTCACTGAAAACATTCAAAAGTTAAAATAACCTCTATTCTTCCAAACACTCTCCTGATTTGCAAATCCCTGCCACCACATCCCACCATCTGCCGCCCCCTCCCTGCCCTCCAACGAAGTGCTCCTTCTCTTCACCCTTCTGGTTCATTGCTGGGTAGTCACAGGCTCTTTGCTCCAGGGCTCACTGACTGGCTCTTATTAGTCTTCCATGACCATACAGCTCCCTCCAAAGACACTCCCTGCGTGTCTCTCTGTTCCTTCAGAACACTTATTGCGGTTGCTCCTATCTTGTGGATGGTTTATTACCTGTTCTCCTATATATGTACGTTCTCATCCGTATATCTCCAGTGCCTCAAATGGTGCCTAGTGCATAATAGGGTTGAATAAATGTTTGTAGGAGGAGGAGGGAGGGAGAGAGGGAGGAAGGAGAGGGAGAGGGGAGGATAAAGGAAGGATGGCAGAAAGAGAGGGAAGCAGAGAGGGAGGGTAACGTGAGTATGAACTTGACACCTGATCTGTACTTAAGGTTGCGGCCACTGAACCCATTAGATAATACACCAGATGACCCAAATCTGTTGAAAGCCACCTACACTTTCCTAATGAAATCAGAATCCACTTGGGAGAGAAAGGGTGATAACTTGCAGAATCACAAACAAAATAAAAAGCACAAGTACATCCCTCCAGAATTATGTAAGGCTGACATAAACAGAGCTCTTAACCCTCTTAGACTATAATTGATTTTTTTTTTTAAGTTTAAAACTTGAAAACCAGAAGACCAAGTCTGAATGACATATTTGCAAGGAAGAAGCTGACATATATCATGAACTAAGTCCCCATCAAACAAAATTTTTTTAAAAAAAATTAAAGGGGAGGAAAATTTATTAAGTTTTTAAATGAGTTTGGGGATCACCAGCCCAGTGAAACTTCCACTGCTGAAATGAGCCTGACTTGTCTGATTCAGACGGGGACGCTGGGAAGCCGAGCTAATTTCCAGAAACCTGCGTGGCTCCGCACATGTACCACTAGAGGCGATAGTGTGGCTCTGCTAATGAGACATTGTATTAGCATACTGAATTCTAATTGTTACATTTCTGAACATCCCCTTGCTGGAAAGAGGGAGGGAGAACATAAAATCTTAAGTAAAAATACACGGGACATCTCACCTGTTCAATGGGGCCCCAGCAGGGCAGTTGCACCCTGCTCTCTCATGCTGAAACGTACCTGTCAAACTCAGGAAATAATGGCCCAGAAGAACCTGTTTACGTGGATCCTCCCACTTTTGTGGCAGGCAAGATTGTTACTATCTCTGGCTTTATTTTTGATAAATTGCAGGTTTTAGCACAGGTATATGATGGGTCTCACCGAGGCCCACCAGAAAAGAAAGAGGAAGCCTTTCATTTGCCTGTCCAGCCAGAAATAAACTATCATTCACCCTCCTTAATATCCTGCAAGGCAACACCTCATCCAGCACGTCTCCATCCTTCTCCCGGGTCTTCACTGGGTATTTTCCAATATCCCATGCTTCTTGTTGCTCAGTCACTCAGTCATGTCTGACTCTTTGTGACCCCATGGACTGCAGCACGCCAGGCTTCCCTGTCCTTCACAGTCTCCCAGTTTGCTCAAACTCATCCATTGAATTGGTAATACCATCCTATGCTTGATTTAACTGTTGAAAGTTAATAAACATGGATTAAGTTTCTATTTATGCTATGAACCTTGCTAGGACAGTTCAGACGCTATCTCATTTACTTTGCACAATCCATGATACAGATATTATTCTGGACATTTTAGCAGATCAGGAAAATGAGGCCTCAAGGAGGTTAAGTAAATTCAGTCAACTTAGCACAAAGCCTACTACAGAGCCAGTGCTATCTAATCCAGAGTCTTGGCTCTTGACAGCTGAGTCCTGGCTTCCGCATCTGAGATTCTTTCCTTGATCCCTCAGGCTGAGACAAGGAACCCAGGTATGGCTGACTCTGCAGTGCTTGCTCTTAAACAGCTCCGCTCAGCGCTTGCCCTGGGACAGCACTAACCACAGGGCACTGGAGTTACTGAATCACTTCTCTCTCTCTCTCTTAATTAGATTTTGAGACCTTTGGGTATAAAGAAAGGGCCTTAGATATCTCCGTAGCCCCAGCACTTAGTCATTAGCAATGTGGAATGAATGAATGACGGGATGAAAGGGTGCTACACAAAACGTTGACGTAACGCTTAGATAAAACGGAACGATGCCATGCCAGAGTTAGCAGGCAGCAGAGCCAGAGTGGCCCCGATGGACGCAGCCTTAATATTTCATCCAGTAACATCGATAGTTCAGACTCGAACTCAGCAAGACAGATGCCCCAGTCTGTCTGTTCCAACTACACTAGAGGTATGGTGTCCCCCAGAGCCTGCTGTGGCCTGAGGGCTGCTTCCACAGGGCTAAGAGACCCCCCACCCTGCCCCTTTATTTGTCTGTAACTCGCAGTTTTAGGGTTTAGGAACATTGAAGCCACAACACCTGCCTTTTTCAAAGGCTTTTTTTTTTTCTTTTTTTTTTCAGCTGCAGCAGTGTGATGGGTTTTCTATTTGATGCTGTTGTAAAGGAGGGGCTAGGGATGAAGGAGAAAGGGGGGAAACAGAATGCCTTGAAAACAGAAATTGGAAAAGATAAAAGCAAAGCTGAATACAGAGGCAGCTATAAAATGGATGCCTCAGGAATCTGTGAAGCTCTTGGTGCTGGACAAGATTGCATTCTGAGTCAGAGTCACACTAATGGGGCTCTCTCCAACTGATGCCCCCCCCCCAAATATAGACCGCTGTAAACACCCCCTGTAAACACCGTGGATGTCCACCACCTGCATCCAAGCACAGAGAGGAAGGCGTAGGCAGAAAGCAAAATCTTCGAGCTGGGATTTGAGCAGAGCAAAACAAAGGCCACTTTCTTACTGTTTACAAAATGATTTTTATGTTTTTTTTTCCTTGTCTCAGGTAACAGACCCTCAGACTGAGCCGTCTTGTACAAGTGGCTTCTTTAACAGGAAACAGGGATTTGGAGATCAGAGGCGACGTCAGGATAGGATATGGCACGATCAGGCTCACTCCCGGTGTGGGCACTGACCCTACAGGGAACTCAGAAACAGTGTGGAACCCTCCCCAGAGAAGTGCCTCCCAAGGGGTGAGGGAGCTGGGGTAGATATCCCCAGTCCTGTTTACCCCTGGTCGAGGGCTGCTCCTAGGCTCTGAGTTTCCCAGCACTCAGCCCTGCATGTGGGCTGAGGGTGCTGCTGCAGCCACAGGCAGGGCTCATCTCGGGTCTGCAGTGAGAAGCTGCCAGAAGAGATGATGAGTGAGGGGGGCACATGAGTGGGACACTCAAAGGAAGTTCAGTGGTCTTCAATTACATTACGTATTCTTTACGATAGCCTATGTGTGCGTGTGTACTTAGTGTCTGTATGTGTGTAGACATATGCATGCACATATAAGCACATATATCTGAGTGTATACGTGCTTATGTGAGTGGAAGGAAGCAAAAAATGTAAGTAATGGTTACCTCTGCATGTATAACAGCATTCGTTAATTGACGCCATAAACATTATGTGCAAACCACACGATTCTAGGAACGGAGATACACCGTGACCAAACTAAATGAGGGCTTTAACCTCACAGGGCTTACATTACAGCCCAGAAAGACAGAAACACACAAATCAACATAGAGGACACTTTTTTAAAAAAAATCAGAATAACTGGTGTAAAGAACACTGAGAAGCAAGAGAAAGTCCCAGTGTAAAACTGAAGTTCTTGCAAGATGTGGCTCATAAAAAACCAGGCAGGAAAGGGGCCTGAGGTAGGGAAAAATGGCACACACAATGGCACTGAGAGAGGAAGAAGCTTGTTATCATCTTTATACTTCAATATTTGTAAATTTTCTGCAGTGCTGATACATGGATAAAATTAGAGGGGAAAATGCAATTATTTTAAAATATGCTTCAAGTGAAAGAAAGAAAAATCCAAATGAAGACTTATTGATTCTTAGAAATTTGACTGATACAACATTCCAAAATTGGTCATCTGCTGGGAATCAGAAAACCTCCATTATCTTCTCTTAATGGATAGCAAGTCCCGAACCAATCAATAAGTATTTATGGAGCTCATACCGGGTAAAAGGCACTGCGCTTGGGCCCTGGGAAGCACTGAGATGAGCAGGACAGTGACCCGCTGCCATGCTAGGCGGGGAGGCTGGGATCACAGGAAATTTCATGATTCGATTCATTGTGGTAAAAACCATAAGCAAATACAGTAATAAGCCCAGAGACTAACCCAGGCAGGGGCAAGTTTAGTAAGGCTTTCTAAGATGCAAGACATTCGAACTGGGCTTCCAGAGCGAGTGAGCGTGCCAGGGCCACAGAGAGTGCTGCACGGCCAAGGGCAGCGAGAAGAAAACTGCAGCATACAGCGGGGAGTGAGTCATTCGCAGTGACCCAGGAAATCCAGCACTCAGCGTTCAGGAACAGGAGACCAGGCCGACGGGATGGCATGACAGAGCACCCTGAGTGCCACGCGCAGCGATCATGAGCTGAACGGTTTGCCAGCCACTCGTCCATTTCCAGGCTCCTGATAAGAATGCTCTAGCTTCATGGAGTCACTCATGCCCAGGCAACTGAAGCCCACATGGCTGGGTAAAGCTGACGATCCCTCATCCACAGCTTCAGAAGAGGATATGAGACTAAGGCCTGGCCAATAAGAGCACCCCATTCCCATGCTCGTGGCAACTGGTTGAATGATGGGCAGCTGACCTAATGAGAGAGAGTTCCGGCAAGGGTGTGAATTGAGCGTGATAGCATAAGAGGAGTCTTCTCTCTGTTGGAGCTCCTGAGGAGCTGGACTGTACATCTGAGTCTGCTGCTGGACACCACAGCATCACCGTGGTGAGAGAGACTGTCAGATTGGAGCTGACAAAGAAGAAAGCACTGAGAAACCAAATAAGACACTTTCCTAGTGACAGTTGTTAATGAACTGCCAGGATAGAAATTAAGTCAGCTGTAGGCCTCCCAACTGTGGAACCCAATAAATCTCCTTTCTTTCCCTCTTGAGGTAGCTTGGGGTAGATTTCTGTCCTTTGCAACCAAAAGCCCTAATTAGTATACCACACTAAATCATGCCCACACAAAGGCTCAGTCATGAATGCTCACAGCAGCTTTAACCATGAAAGCCAAAAACGGAAAGCCATCCAAACGTCCACCAACACGTGAGTGGATAAACAAAATGTGGTATATTCATAAAAATAGTGTTCGGTAACGAGAAGGAATAAACTGCTTACACATGCAAAAATATAGATGAATCTTCAACACATTATGCTAAATACAGTCAGACATAAAGTACTGTATGATTCTACATAAACAAAGTTCTAGAAAAATGAATCTAATCCATAGTGACAGAAAGCCAATCAGTAATTTTCTGAGACTAGGGACATGTGTGATGACAGTCTGGGAAGGGGCACAAGGGACTTTTTAGGGTGGATGGGGAAAAAGATAATGGCAAAGGGACCATGTGGTCTAAGAAAATAGGACCTTGAACTGGGGCAATGACCATGAAAATAAAAAGGAGATGTGAATTTGAAAAATATTTCAGAGATAGAATCAACAGGATTTGGCAACTAATAGATGGAAGGAAGAGAAAGAAAAAAAATATTACTCAGAACTTTCCAACTTTGGAGGCTGAAGGGATGTTAATGGTATTAGCTGGAGTGAGAAAAAACAGGAAGAGGAAGTGACTCCTGGTAAAGATAACGGGTTCACTTTCAACCACGTGGCGCTGAAGCCACTCACAGGACAGCAGGCTAGAGATGTCCAGCGTGGGTGCTCCGTGAGGGGTAAAAATAAAAAGATGAGCCACCATCAAAAGAAGCAAACCACATCACCTTTCTCTGCAGCTGAAGATACTCGATTAGTGTTCTGAATAGTAATAATTGTGAATGATCACTGAATACAGAGAAAACAAGGCTGGTATATTTGGACTCATACCAGAAAGCAATTAAAGTGTATTCTGTCAGCAATGCCATCAGTGAAATCGTGCATGTGGCCAAAGAGGCAAGTAAGACCCACAACAGGATGTTCTAACAGCTGCTTTCTCTAGCAGCTTTCAGAATTCTGGGACAGGGCTTGATGTCTCCGAATCTGGGAAATAAGCTTAACTCCCAATCTTAACTTCTAGGGATATATACATACATATATATGTATATATATTACATAATTACTGGCTCTGATTTTTTATGATAATATCTTCCTTAAAATACTGAGGTTTGATTTGACTGTTTGAACAAACAAATTATCACCCATTTACACACTAGCTCACTGGGGAGTGTTCTTCCAGGATGCTCCCCTGCCTCGGACTGTTGGTGACATTTCACTTGTGGTAACGATTTTCAAAGTTTTTCTTACACAATATTATCTCATCAGATGTTTGGGGAACAAAAGGATTCCATGGTCAAGAAGATTTGGAAACTACTACACACTCCACAAACCCTTTCTAGACTATTGAGGATATATATTCACATATTGAAAGCTTTAAGAAGAAAAAAGAAAAAAAAAAAATTTAATTCCATTTAACCTAGGTGTCCCAAATTATTTAGCTATATGTATCCTTGATGCTACACAATTTTAAGCATGTGGAGGAACTAAAATTTATAAAGTATACTTTGGATAACCATACAAACGTCTTCCATAAGCCATATCTCTAAATTAAGACAACTTCTAGAGTAAGTCAGTCTTAGTCAATTTAGAATAACTGAGCAACGCTTTCTGTTTGATGACTTGTATATAAGTGCCCAGCCAAAAAATTAACTGATTCATTTTATTTCTCTTTTTTCAGAAAGCTTTTGAGGTGCTGAATTAGTACCACCTACATGAGCCTGCGCAAATTGTATTGTTTCCTACTCATGAACACTCAATTGGACCTTCCTCTCCCCACAGCCAAATGACACTTGTCATAGACAAAAGAGAAGATCTTCTGTTGTGTTTGTTCTACGACATTTTTTAGGGTTGGGATAGGAGAAGAAAAGACATTAAAAGCTATATTCATGGATTAAATGTAAAGATGCAAAATATATACTGATGACATTTTGACTTAAGAAACTACCATAATCACTATGGAGGCTTGGTTTAAACATGGTCCCGTAAATATAATTTCTAACAGATTTCTAGCAGAGAAGCCTCTTTGGAAAGCAGAGGTGAGAAATTCATCCAAAGCAATCATGCTAATGAAGCAGAATTTGGAGCTGAGACCTGGGGAACAACTGCATCACCCACTGCACCCATGAACTTGGCTGCATCTCAGCCTGAGTGGGGGTTCACAAGATGAGATGACTTCCCCTCCTCCTGGGCAGGGTGTGTGCTTGCGAGGGTGGGCAGACCACTCTTTTCCTGCTAGCGGCCTTCCTAGAAGCTCAGCCAACCTAACTGACTTGAGAACAAAGAAATCACCAGGCGTGAACAGGAGCAGTCTTGTAGCCCACTTTCCTTGTGCATTTCTCTGGTGACGTGAGCTAAGAGAGTTCTGACTTTGTTGCTATGGCCTGAATGAAGTCTGTTT
Source organism: Neotragus moschatus (assembly GCA_006410615.1). NCBI lineage: Eukaryota > Metazoa > Chordata > Mammalia > Artiodactyla > Bovidae > Neotragus > Neotragus moschatus. The sequence continues at coordinate 582,403 of SJYA01002434.1, read as the reverse complement.
TTACACTTTTTTTTTTTTTTTTTTTTTTGCCATCAAAACCAAAAAAAGGTGTGGAAACTGGATTTGAAAGATGACCTCCATGTTGACGTATCAGAGACTTTGTGGCAATCAAAATTTCTTATCTTTGCAAAGCAAGAGTGTTCTCACTATTTTTAACTTTTGAACATAAGTAAGGTTTACTTTTTGTTTAACTTGCTTAGCTTGTTTTTTTTCTGAATTTTTTTAAAGTAGCCCTTACTTTCTATATCTGAAAAATCTAGAGTGACTGACACTTGTTTTTAGTATAGATTGTTTTTTATATTCTATGACGTGAAAGTGAATAGAATCAATTTAAAATACAGCACAATAGACTATGCAGAATCTGTTTCTAAATGTTTACCTCATTTCTTTTCCAACTGGGGCGTAGTCCAGAGATTTCTTCAGAGTTTCAGAAGGGTCTGTGATCACCAAAAGATTAATAGTCACAAATCCAGGGGGTTTCCCTTGTCAATCCCATCTGTTTCACAGAGAGTTGATGTCACCTGTATTTCAGGTTTGAGAGAGAAAACAGGAACCCTCGGAGAAGCACAGAAAGGACTAGTGTTGTGGAAAGAATTGACAAATGTGTATAGATAAAGAATATATTTGGCAGGCTTGTAGATTTGGGACATTTATCTGCAAGACTGCTTTGAATGGGTTATGGTTGATTTAAGCCTGTGTTTAATGTCACTCAGTATTTTGTGTATAATCTGTTAAAAATTAAATGTGCTCTCTTATACGTCCAGAAGCTATTCAGCTCAGCTCTGTCAGGGTGCAGTGCAGAGCACTGCGCCCTCATGTCAAGATGTCTCGCTGTTCCAACTCTATGAAGAATCAATCAATGACCTAACAGTCAGGCTTCTTGCAAGAATTCAGACAGAGGTTTTGACCATAAGTCATCAAAACAGCTTCCTATCCCCGAAATGAGTATTATGAGGCTTGGCTGGCCCCGAACAAAGGACACCTGACCCAACAACACAGGCAGATTTCCTCTTTCTGGACTCTAACTCCTTTGGCAGCAGGACATGCAAGAGTCAAGTGAGGGACAAAAGAGGAATCTCTCCTCTTTAGCCCTGGAACCGAACAATAGCCCTGTCATGAGTGGCAGAGATATAAAGGCAGGTTGAAGGCAGAGGGAATGATGAGAAGTGGAGTTAAAGATAAGTTATTAAAACCCCTCTGGGCACCCAAATGCTGAGTAGGAGCCAAGGATTAGACACAGACAAACTGGTACTTGCCATCAGTAATTAAGATTGTATTTTAAGGAATACAGAACTATCCAAAGAACAACATCCTGGGGACAACTTTGGGATACAGTAAACATCCAATCTGTAGACAGACTAAAGAGATGTGCTAACAAGTGAGAAAGACTAGAGGGGGAATGGAAATGACTGGCTCATATGACACCATCGTCCCCTCTTGAGCCCACACCATATCACCAACTGATGCCAGAACCATTTCCTGTGAAGCCTAGATACGGCTCCACCATCTCCTTCCACACACATACTGGGCAGTCACTACCTCTCAGTCTGATCTGGCTTGTGAGACAAGGCCTGTCTGCCTAAATTTATTAGTTCCGAGGATGCTGAAACACTGAATGGTCATTCCAAAAAGCACTGAGGATGTTGGGATGTCATACAGGCTATAGGAAAGGGAACGCTGCCAACACACATTTAGGACTGGGCAGAATTTTTATGATGAGCAAATAGAAGGAAGCTATAGCTCTAATGCCTCCAGCAGCAAAGAAGGAGAAAGAGTGTATCAAAGACCTCAGCAAGACCAAGGCACCAGTTGTCTGAATAATCTGTGGCCGATGACTTGGCTGGTTTGGTACAGACTGGTGAGGAAATGCTTGCTCTTTAACTGGGGGGTGGGGGAAGGGGGAGTCTCTGGGAGGACACGGCAAAATGAAACTAACAAGACTGGTACTCACTCAGCATGGATCTAACCAGCTCAGCCTTGGTTTCCTAAAGTTCAGTCATTCTGGGAAGCTAAAGCATGCGGCTTTAGCTTGGGAATCTCCCAGCCCTCTCCCAAATCTGGCTTGCTTCCTGTGTTTCTAACAGCTGAGCAGCAGACACCACCACCCATCCAACAAGTCAAGCCAGAAATCGGTAAGTTATCCTGAATGCGCATTTCTCCTGCGCTTTTTAAATTCATCACTGTATCATGTGGATTTTACCTCCTGAGGAATTCAAAGTGCCTTCTGCATTGCTCCACACTGCAGCCATGCTANGCAACTTGCTTTATCAAAGGCAGTAAAGGAAAGAGTGTGCTAGCAAGATAGAAGACAGAACTTCTTGTAATCCTATCACAGAAGTGAGTTTCCTAGAGGTGGAAATGTTCTATTACCCAGAAGCAAGTTCCTCAAGGAGAAATTACACACAAGGCTCTGAATACCAGGAGGAGGGACCACTGAGGCCACCTTAGCAGCTGCCTACCATGTACACTAAATATAACGCCTAGGCAGACTGCTTCCCAGCTACTGAGAACTGCCCAGTTCTGCCATGCGTGTGGCTTCAAGGGCACTAGCAATTCAGATTCCATCCACAGGGCATCCTGCTCCATCCCTCCTCTGGCTGCTAGGGACCACACTGCCATGTCATCAGTGTTCTGAGATGAGGAAGTAAGACGGCAAAGGAATGTCAGGTCTGATGTAAATTGTTGATGCAGTTTACCTAATTTAAGTCTCATAGCAACACCTTGAGGTAAGCGCTATCTCCATTTTGCAAAGGAAAACTCTAAGCCTTTGAGGATTTCCTGCTGTTCCTGGGGAGATGGTGGGGCTCACACGTGAGCTCAGCTCAGTTGTCTTTCATCACATCAGTGCATCCAAGAAAAAAACAAAGGATCTGTGCCACCTGCTCCCGCCCTCCATCATTTTTGTGCCCTCCTGGACTAGCCATCTGCCTCCACATTTGACCCCTTGCACTATTTTCCCATGCTGCTGTAGCAAATCACTGCAAACTCAAAGCAACGCAAATTCATTCTCCCATAGTTCTGCCTGTCCAAAGTCCAAAATGAGTCTTTCAGAGCCAAGATCAAGGGATTGGCAAGGCTGGTTCCTGCTGGGTTCTCCACTGGGGAACCCAGCCTTGCCTCTTCCAACTTCTAAAAAGTGCCCATATCCCGTGGCTTGTGACCATCTAACTCCAAACTCTGCTTCAGTTGTCTCATCTCCTTCTCTAACCTTGACCTCCTGCTCCCTCTTACAGGGAACCTGTGATGACGTTGGGCACCTGGACAATCCAGGATCATCTCCCCACTTTAAGATTCTCCTCTTCATTACATCTGCAAAGTCTTTCTTTGCTATATTTATAAGTAACATTTATAGGTTCCTGGCAATTAGGACCTGGATACATTTGGAGGTCATTATTTAGCTAACCACACTCCTATGATCCACTTTGCCCATGGTCAAGGGGAACCTTTCAATTTCAGTTCAGTCACTCGGTCGTGTCCGCTTCTTTGTGACCCCATGGACTGCAGCACTCCAGGCATCTCTGTCCATCACCAGCTCCCAGAGTTTACTCAAACTCATGGCCATCGAGTCAGTGATGCCATCCAACCATCTCATCCTCTGTTGTCCCCTTCTCCTCCTGCCTTCAATCTTGCCTTCATAGAACCTACAGAAAGCTCAAAGCTGGATGGCCTTTTAGGGTTGTCTTAAATAGAGGCAATAAGGCTGGGTCATTTGCCACAAGCTCCCTACGAGGGGCTTTGTAAACAAAAACAAGCAACCAGTGTTATGCAAAAAGATATTATTAAACTGATTATAGTAAGGATGACCATCAAGGTGGACTAAACTAATAAAAATCAGCTTTGCAGAAGAGTGGATGGAGGGGGTAGCTTACCAACAACTTATCCTTGGAACAAATTTTTAATAACAGTGATTCACACCTGCTGAAAAACCCATTCTCACGGGAACCTGTGTGGGCCCATCTGTAATTCAGATATTATCTCAAATCTACCAGGTAATATCAGTTGAACAGTTTGACACACTGGTCTTATTTTGAAAAAAAAAACAATTTGGATGCAGGAAAGTTAGAGGAATAAACCTGAATAAGTGCAATAGGCCTGCTAGAACATGCCCGTTATTTTCACAAATATGAACATAGCAGGTGTGGAAGACAGCTGACCCAGTTCTTAAACTGAAGCATCTGACCCTGAAAGTAAAATCTAAGTGCCTTGGCTCCAGCAGAGCCCAGCTCTGTGTTCCCAGACCCTGGTCTTGGTCAGGGGGCCTGGGTCAGGCTCAATCTGCACTTACTGCCCTCTTGGCCCAAGTGTTGGCCTCTCTTTTTGACCACATGGTCAAAGACACAGTTGACCACATGGTCACCCTGGTTTCTTTTCCTTCAGTTGTCTGTCTGTCTGGTCATCAAACCATCAACCCAGGCCTCTCCAGTCTTCTTACGTTCTTTCACTGGATATTTTTAAATTACTAAATACTGCAAATATATAAAAAAGTTAGTAGCTGGGTAATACTCACTTGCATCACTCTTGGATCCTTACTTCCTTTTACAGACACTAACAGAAACATCTCAAAACGGTTTACAAGACGTGGCACCCAATGAATGATGCTTTGATTATTAGTCTTTAAACTATGTTATCACAGCTGCTGTTCTATGCAATAAATATTTGTGAGTCTCCACCAGATGCCAAGCTCAGGAAATACAACCGAGTAAACACAGACTCTGCTTTGATGGGATTCAGAGTCTTGAATAATAACAGTGACCAGAGCTAGGCTTCCAATGGTCATTATTTGACTCAGTACACAAACAGCACTGTGATCATGGCCCCTTCTTAAGGTAAGAAAGGTCAGGCTCAGAGAGGTACAAGATTGGACCTAAGTTGTATGGCTTGCCTTCACTAAGGACTGCTCTGTGTTCAGGTGCTTGGTCTTGTGAGGCAGAAAGCATGGCACCAGGCAGGGCATCCAGGACCCAGCCTGGAGGCAGTGGTTACTGACAGGCTGTACCAGTGCCAGGCAAGAGGACCCCTGGCTTGTCCACATGAAGCAAGAGCCAAAAACTGGCTGTGGTTATGCACTTTAGAGAGCCTAGGCAGAAGTCCCAGTTATGAACAACTTCATGTAAACGCAAAGCCGCAAGCACCGATCTCGTCTCTGGGCTGACCATGGCCGCTGAATATGTCTGCAGTCACCGAGGCCCTGAATCCCTGTTGGCAACACTGCAGTGTGCAATGAAAAGGTGAAGTCATTCTACCAACCCCATTCCAAGCATGTTTGTGTCCAGAGGACGCCTGCCAGGGTGCCTATCACTTAGAGCTCATGACTGTCCACCCTGGCTCTGTTCCCACCCCAAAGACGGCCAGTTTGAACAGAGGCCCCTGCTGGGCCACCACTGGAGGGTCCACACTTTTGATGGACTGAGATCAGAATGGCAAGCAACCATATTGCAAATTATCTCCTTACCCTGCACAGACCATAGACTTCCTGCTGATACCACTTACATCTTGTTATGAATTTGGAATAAAGAACAGCAAAAGCCCTCTGCACAGTGCCCCGCAGGCTAAGGATTTAGTTACTCTTTGTGCCAAACTCTGCCTTCTTTAAACCCTTTTAATTATGCTGTCTGTGTGTGCTACCATCTCCCTGACATCTACCCTAGGAGGGCACCTGGCTTGCCTGCCCACGTAAACCGCTGACCTGCTCTCCTGACACCTGTGTAACACGTAAAAGCCAGCTCTCCTCCCCCTTTGTACAGTGTTTAAGGCAGGCCCTACAGCTGTGAAGAGAGAGAAGCAGTGGTCTTCCTCGTCCTCAACATCTTTGTTCAATTAAGCAAGAGCTTACTAATGGTGAGCTCCCATTTCTAACCTTTTGATGAAAAACAGAGACTCCCCCAGTGGTTTCTCTCTGAGAGATACAGTGAAGAAATCTCTTAGCGTAACTTGACCAAGAAATTCTCTTTTCTGAGTTATTTCACATGGTGCATGTTGTGGCCATGGATATTGCCAGTATTTGATGAAATGACTGAAATAAACTCTCAGTTATCCCTGATCTTCTTTGCCATGCTATTTTCCCTGTAAAGTAAGTGACACTCTGTGTTTTCAGTATAAGGAATCTGGCTACTGGAATCTTTTTCACGCGTCATCACATGGAATCATCATAATAGTCATTTGAGGAAATCAATTTTTTGNTGAAATGACTGAAATAAACTCTCAGTTATCCCTGATCTTCTTTGCCATGCTATTTTCCCTGTAAAGTAAGTGACACTCTGTGTTTTCAGTATAAGGAATCTGGCTACTGGAATCTTTTTCACGCGTCATCACATGGAATCATCATAATAGTCATTTGAGGAAATCAATTTTTTGCATTTGAAAAACTGATGCTCAGAGTGGTTAAATAATTCATCCAGGGTTCTTCAGCAAGTAAATGGCTGATTTACTGGTTGATTCCAAGACAATTCTCTGATCCATCTATCACACTGCTGCCTCTGGGAAAAACAGAGACTGGAAACCAGCATTCCTTGGTCCTTCTCTCCCATAACCTCTGGCCACACCAGTAACGAGTGGCTAGCAGCCAACCTCACACTTGCAAACGTTATCATTCCTGAAGAATCTGTTCCTGTTAGTGTCCTCTGGAGGACTAGGAAGGAAAAATCTTACCACAATAAGATGACTAAATGTCCCAGTCTGCCCAGGAAAGTCCTAGTTTAGTCCACTCACCCCAGTATAACTATTAATAGCGGCCCCTCTTGCTCTCAAGAGTGTACTGGTTTGAACTAAAAACTACATAGTCACTGTCTTCAAGCCCCATATATACTAAACACATGTTCTCCGTAAATGGTGACCGTCAGTGTTGATGACTGAGATGATTATGCATTACACGAATTTCTAAGAAGGCTGAGGAAGGGTAATTCGAAGGGTTATTATCATTTCCACTTGCAGTTAGGAAGAAAATGTTTACTCTGATTCACTAGGCAAAATGTAGAAATAAACTTTTTCTATCTTAACGCTCAGCTCACCAGGCGTGTTTGTTAGGACTTAACTCCCACAGGCTACATGATATGTAAGTCGGAGGCATTCATAACATGTGTAACTGAAAATCACTCATCAAAAAGATTGTTTACATACACAAGTAAGATTTAATATAAAGACCTCTGAAATGGCACCTAGGCACAAGGGGCATTCTGGAATTGATCAAACTTCACAGGCATGCAAATGCACACATGTTTATATGTACAAATACATCTTTGGCAACAACTAACAGTTCTTGGGTTTCTCTGTGGCTCAGATAGTAAAGAGTCTGCCTGCAATGCAAGAGACCCAGGTTCGATCCCTGGGTTGGGAAGATTACCTGGAGAAGGGCATGGCAACCTACTCCAGTATTCTTACCTGGAGAATCCCATGGATGGAGGAGCCTGGTGGGCTATAGTCCATGGGGTCACACAGAGTCTGGCATGACTTAGCAACTGAACAACAACAACAATTCTTGACCCAGATGTCACTTTTTACAACATAGACATGATCTCATGATCTTCCAACAAAACTGAGGCTTGTTTCCTGTCACTGGAAACAAGTAAGCTTTCTCTAAAATAAGCTTTGCCTGCCACTGGTGGCACTCAATTCCTTACAAATTTATCAGGTAAACACACAAAACATACGTGTTGCTCCATAAAGTACCCTCCTTCTTAAGTTTTGCCCAGCTCAGCGAAATTTGCAACACTCTAGAATATTACAAGAAACAGCCATGTTCAAGAAACTTTTTAATGTGATATATTTCCTCAAAGAACACACAAGCTTTTGTTTGGGGTTTCTTTTGTTTGTTTGTTTGTTTTATCCTCCATCNATAAGCTTCAGCATCTTACTCAGCATAGAGATCTAGGAAGCCTCTCCCCGAGTGCTAACTCACAGAATTAACACTGGTTGCTATCCCTGACAGAGACACACAATGGTAACTAAGGGACTTACAACCCAGAGACAGTCATAGCTGGTCCTAATGAGATAAGAAGCAGAAACAGTTACATCAGATGGGTCACTCTCATGACCAGCTTATCATTCTGAGTCCTGGGCCTGTGCTCTGTCAGCCTGTCTTCTGATCCCTGACATCAAGAGATTTGTAGGCATCAGAACCTGGGTGCGTCACCCACTATTGACCCACGTTCCCCTGATGGGCTCAAGTCCCTCACACTCCTGAGACTCGCCTCAGTCTCACCATATTGATCTCAGCTCTACATTAATTCTTCACTGTTGGTTTTGATTGCTCCAGTATAGAGTCCTTGGGAAGGGTAGACAGGAAGAAAGACGTTTCTGACTAAGCTTCCTAGCGTAGACCTAGTCAAAGAGAGAGGGGTGTAAAAGTCAAAGACAAATGTGCTACGATTCTATTCCTTCTATAAAGAATAAAGAGCACACATTTTTCATCAACATGGGAAACGAAAGTCTTCCTGTATCATATCTCAAACATATGTAATGTAGTCTCCGCCACCAACAGAAAGAAGAAACATCATCTATGTCAAGTCTCGGCTTCCTTGGCTTGAGTCTTAGCTTCTCTCCCATTCCACAATCACTGATTGAGCTGGATGGTGTGGGAAGCCTCGTGAGCAAGACAAATGTAATTCTGCCAGCGAGATTATTCAATTCAGGATTGCCCACACGTTCTGCCTGTGACCTCTATGGCTGGAACCCTTACTCCCTGCCCCTCGAGAGCAGCTGGCCCTTTTGTACCAACAGTGTATATGGACTCAACACCTTATCTTAGCCCATCCTTGTGTGATCTGATTATGGAAGGAGGCAGCCAGAGGGCGTCAATGCAACCTCTCACCACCGTGATAGGGTGATAGGGTTGTCATTCCCTGTCACCGAGGTGACGAGAACGTAGGTGTAGGCTGGAAGACTTAAGGCATTGCCACTTTGCAGCACCAAGAGTAGGTCCAGAAAGCCAGGCATATTAGGCAAAATTGGACTAGGGTTTAGAATCATAAAGGGGCAAAAAGTGTACTGCGGCAAGAAGACAAGCTAGAAAGACCAAGCCAGAATGCTAGGCTCATACAGATCAAACGTGGGCAGAAAGGGTCAGAGGTGACTCAGATGTGGGGAAATAACAGCCAAAGCAGAGAGAGAGAGTTTAGCAAGACCACACCAGGGTTGCACCTTCTCATTTGTAACTTGGGATTTTTTCAGAATGTTGCTTATAATAACAATTACATGACATAATAAATCCCGGTTTTAAGATGAGGTCAAAGTCAACTGACAAGGCTGAGTTCAGAGAGCTAGTAAGCTGAGAGCTGATGTCCTAGGTGGAGCTGAGCACTGTTGCCTGCAGGTAGAGCCCAGACACTCGTAGGCTTGAGCTGAGCTGCGGGCAGGGGCTGCTTGCCCTCTTCCATTTGGATTCTGGAACGTGGCCAGACCATGGCTCAGAGGAAACACCCATCTCTAAGTGTCACTGACTTCCAAAAATACCAAGAGCAGAGGGTTAGGGCTTCTGGGAGATCCTTCCAATATTTTTCTTAGAAGTGAGCACATCCATTTCCCAATTAATTATCTCTATTAGCTAAGCTCAATTACTCTGTGTCCACCTCCAAGAATACAACCTTGTTCCTTGGAGACTTCCTATTTGAATTTTCAAGGGGGCAAATATTGCCAGAAGCATGTTTTATGTAATTACCTGGTGTAGACACTTCACTCTCTCTTTACTTAATGATTATTAAATACTGAAATTAACTTCCATACTTGGATGGGGATTCCATCAGTTTAAGAGAAAGTATCGTGGGGTGTGCTCAGAGACACCTGCATTCAGTGGCCTCCCTCTCAGTTCTCAGGGACAACTCCCAGTATTCTTCCTTGGAGATACTCCCTATTCTGCATAAGAATAACCCAAGTGAAAGTGAAAGTCCTCAGTCCTGTCTGACTCTTTGCGACCCCCGTGAACTACAGTCCATGAAATTCTCCAGGCAAGAACGCTGGAGTGGGTAGCCTTTCTCTTCTCCAGGAGACCTTCCCAACCCAGGGATCAAATCCAGGTTGATCTTCCCTATTGCAGGCAGATTCTTTATCAACTGAGCCACAGGGAAGCCCAAGAATAACCCAAAGAGCCTGATAAAACCAGAGCTAGGCCCTACACCTAGACTTACTGAATCAGCATATCTCAGGGCAGGGCCTGAGGGCACATCTCAGGGAATCTGCACTGTTCACACTCTTCCTTCTTATGTGTTGTGTTAGTTGCTCAGTCCTGTCTGACTCTTTGCAATNGAGCCTGATAAAACCAGAGCTAGGCCCTACACCTAGACTTACTGAATCAGCATATCTCAGGGCAGGGCCTGAGGGCACATCTCAGGGAATCTGCACTGTTCACACTCTTCCTTCTTATGTGTTGTGTTAGTTGCTCAGTCCTGTCTGACTCTTTGCAATCCCATGGACTGTAGCCCACCAGGCTCCTTTGTCCATGGGATTTCCCAGGCAAGAATACTGGAGTGGGTTGTCATTTCCTTCTCCAGGGGATCCTCCTGACCCAGGGATTAAACCTAGGGCTCCTGCATTGCAGGCAGATGCTTTACCATCTGAGCTGGGGGGAGGGAGGGGGCAGGGGCGGGTCAGTAGAGGGATGGGATGTCTGTTGACACTAACATCTAAGGATCAGTGATACTTATTATCCCTGACATGTGAAGACAGCCTTATCACAGGGAACAGGTGAAGCAATACGAAGACGAGCTAGTCTGTCGTCATACATATCTTAAAAAGAAGAACAGAATTCATGCTATCGTTATTTTATAGTTGTTATAAATCCTCACACCGGGCTTGAGTGCTGTAGCAGATTTGGGGGGTGCAGGCAGAACTAGTAGGTGAGGGGGAAGGGAGACAGAGAGAGAAAGGAAGAGTAAAGGGCTGTTGCTGTCAGGCAACCACACAGGAGACTGGAGCTCAAGCCTGCTGGGCCTTGGAGGCACGTGAGGAGCACACTACCCCTGGCCCCAGCCTTTCCCCCGGGGAAGGCAAAGCGGCTGGTGTTTACTGACTACTGTCAGTGCTTGGCTGGCCTCCTGGGCACTGGGAATTCCCTGGCGCTGCCGTGAGGGGACTCTGGGTGGGCACGAACAGTGGGATGCTGGGCTGCATAAAGGTAGGGTGCACACGTGAGGCCCCAAGAGCATCTGCTGCCTTCCCTACCATTCTAGTGATAAAGCATCAGGGCGTTCTGGTGCCCCACCTAGATGGTGAATCAGACACAAACATGAGCACTGGGAGAAGGAGGTTCCCTCTCATCGATGGACTTATGTGTTTCTTTGACTGTGGTGAAATACACAGAACATGAAATTTACTATGACTTAGTAAACTCACAGCATTGACGGTTACGCCACCATCACCACAATCTAGTCCGGAACACTTTTGTCATCCACAAGGAAACCAGCCATCGTGAGCAGTCACTCTATCCCACTCTCCTCCGAAGCCTGGCAACCACCAGTCCACTTTCTGTCCCTCTGGATTTGCCGGTTCTGGACCCCTCACGCAAGTGCAGTCTTACTGCAGGTAAGCTTCCATGTTGGGCTTCTTTCATTAAGCACGACATTGTCAAGGTTCTTCCCTGCTGGAGCATGGATCAGCGCTTCCTTCTTTTTTCAGGTTGAACAAATGTCCATTGTAAGGACGATACTCCCGCTTGTTGTTTTGGTTTCTCAAGGACATGTCTGCAGGTTGACTGCAGTGCTGGGTGGCCTCCACTTGCCATGGCAGACCAGACCAGACCCCATTCATCTCTGTCCTTACTCGAGTGCCAAGATGCTGGCTTTTATGGGCTGCCTTTTCCTCTAGTTCTCTCCTCTGGCTTCCTGTGAGATGTGGCTGACAGACGCTACCAGCAGGACATCACACAGGAGCAAGAGATGGACCTTTTTTCCTCCTGGCAAACTGACCGTGGGGGGCTCCCGTCAGTGGTCCTGTCTGTGCCCTCTCTCTCCTTATACTTCCAAGGTCACAGGAAGCAACAGCTTTCTGCTGCTGAAAGCTTTCAAGCCCTACACTGTCCCTCATAGTTCAGTTCAGTTCAGTCGCTCAGTCGTGTCCGACTCTTTGCGACCCCATGAATCGCAGCACACNCAGTCACATCATTTCTGTCAGCCAATCAATATATAGCCTTATTGTAGGTGTTTCTGTTCAAAGACAACTTACCTAACATATATCGTTGAATCATTAACATTGAGCTCATGACCAACAGTACGGTAACTCTCGTCTGAATGAAACTCATCTAACACTTTCTCCCTGAGGCACCTCACAGCCGTCTGTGTTTGGGGATACGAGACAGACTTCAGTATGACACTTGTGGGCCATTTTGAACAGCAAAACTGCCAACCGAAAGCATGAAAGTGCAACAACAACAACAACAAAAAGGCACTAAATACCACAGTAAGAACATTTGCTTGCAGTATGAGAGCTGCAGTAAGAAGGCAGAGTGTCACCTTGCTGACACCAGGGACATGCATGCCAGACGACTCAAATTTTTCACAGCTCTGTGTGTCTGCAAATGACGACGAAAATGGTTTGGGTGTCGCAAAGCCTTTTAGTGAGTAGGCGAATTCACAAGTACAGATCCCTCAGATAATAAAGATCAAATCTGCATGTATGAATGTGAGTGTGACTATGTATATACATAAATATATATATTACATATGCATAATATATATACGTATATACTACATATATACATACAGAACTACACATGTATATGCATGTATGTGAATAAAGTGCTTTAGCCTACTTTCTGTACCATACTTACTTGAAAAATACATTATATTATTTCACATAAAAATTTGTCACTGGCAATGGCACCCCACTCCAGCACTCTTGCCTGGAAAATCCCATGGACGGAGGAGCCTGCTGGGCTGCAGTCCATGGGGTCGCTAAGAGTCGGACACGACTGAGCGACTTCACTTTCACTTTTCTCTTTCATGCACTGGAGAAGGAAATGGCAACCCACTCCAGTGTTCTTGCCTGGAGAATCCCAGGGACNCCACTCCAGCACTCTTGCCTGGAAAATCCCATGGACGGAGGAGCCTGCTGGGCTGCAGTCCATGGGGTCGCTAAGAGTCGGACACGACTGAGCGACTTCACTTTCACTTTTCTCTTTCATGCACTGGAGAAGGAAATGGCAACCCACTCCAGTGTTCTTGCCTGGAGAATCCCAGGGACAGGGGAGCCTGGTGGGATCGCACAGAGTTGGACACAACTGAAGCGACTTAGTAGTAGTAGTAGTAGCCCAAAGTAAATCTTCATTTTCACAAAGTAAATAAAGAAGAAATTGTAAGTATGGTTAATAGAGATTAACATTTTTTTTCTCTTTGAGAAAATTGAAAAAAAAAAAAAAAATCACACATAGTGAGGCTGCCTTAAGGAAACATGTAAGAAAAAGCGCAGACCCTTCTCCCTACCAACAAAATGGAAGCGCTTCCAGCCTTCTCCCTCAGAAAGTGAAGCAGCGAAGTTATGGCTGACTTCTCTTACCCACCTACTGTGTTGACAGGACCCCAGGGCTGTACAGGGCTCACCGGCTGGCACTTTCCACAGGGCAGCACTGAGCTCTCAGCCTCAAGCACAGTGTGCCAATTAGCATATACAGATCACTGTCAGGGACCCGAAGCAAGAGAAAGCCAAGCAGCAGGACACGCACGCCCTCCAAGGACGTTCCTTTCATCTGGGGAGAAGACTCGCCTCCACAAGAAGCACAGGTGTTGCGAACTGCTTTGCAGCGACGCTTAGCGAAAGGTAATGCTGGTGTCGATGCATGCTAACACTTGGTAGCGTTTACCGACTGCCAAGTACTCCCTTACTTCTCCCTTCCACTTTGAGCAACCACCCCATGAGATAACAGCTAGTGAGACTCTATCTTCTCCACAAGGAGACTGAACTTCAAAGGTCAAGGAACTCTGTCCAGTGACCCTCAGTTACAGGAGCAGGAGAGCATCCCCAAGAGTTCAAGTGACGCATAACCCCCAGGAAAAATCTATGATGCTGGATCACAGAAGAGAATTTCTCAAAGAAAACAGAGTATTTCCTCTTCAAGCCCATGCTTTATTCACAAGGACACGAGCTGGCAGAGAAGTACATTTCCTAGGACAGGAAGAATAAGGGCACCTCACACCCACCCACACATGCACACACACACACAGTTTTAGTACTTTTACACCAGCCTGGAAGATATCTTTTTGTTCCTCTCCTAAACAGCAGAGAAGCCCTCCTGACCAGCTTGCGTCTGTGGTTGAATATGCTTCCCAGGTGCTATCTGACATTTAAGCCCAGTGTACTTCTGTCTCATCCCAGAGCAGAGGCTTCTATCGACTCACTCAAAGATTAATAGTAAAAGGTCCTCAGGATTGATTATAAAGTGCATTTGTCTCCCTCCCAGAACAGAACATTTGAGACAAGGAGGGCATGCCTGGAGGTGTGTCTCAGGAACAGCAGGGAAGGATTTGCACCGGATCAGCCCCTTTCTCCTTCCACAAGGCCCCTTCCTAACAAGCCATCTGGTCAACCCCACTCAGGTGGCCTCATTAACCAGGCTTTAACCAACTAACATCCCAAGGAGATAAATCTCTATATTCATGTTTTTCAATTGTCTTCACAGGTTATCCTCAAATTAATCTCTTTTTAAGTACAAAAGTAATGTATTCTCATTGAAATACATTCAGATAACACATCAGTGGTAAAAATAAAAAGCAAAGCTCTATGTTTTCCATCTCAAGATAATTACTACTTACAATTTAGTGAGTATCCTTATACTCTTTTTCCTACACTAACACAAAAAAGTATGTGTGTGCAAAGTACCTTTTTGGGGTTAAAATTAATATAAAATTTTATAATTTGTTTATATGCAATGCACAACACGGGCCTTTTCACGTCAGAATGTCTGTACCAACCTCGTTCTTCTGAGAACAGGCAGAGTAATCAATTACCAGGACACACCATCATTTATCTAACCCAGCACTACCCAGCAGGTTTCTGTGATGATATCCTGTATCTGGACTGTATAACCTGGCAGCCACTGGTCACACAAGGCTGTGGAGTACCTGAAATGTGCCTCATGAGGCAGAGGGACTGAATCCTTCGTTTTTCACTGTCTGTAATTTGATTAATTAGATTAAAAGTAGTCACATGAGGCTAGCAGCTACTCTACTGGACAGTGCAGATTTAATGAGTCCCCTAATTGAAGGGCATACATTAGTTTTTCCTAAATTATCTCCATTTAGATATTCTGATGGGATGCACATTCCTGTGTGTGTGTGAATATCTGAGTTCATTATTCCCTAATTGAGGTTTCCCCCAATACTTTGTGTTCTCTATTAATAAAAAGCCGGTTTCCTATAAACTGCATTCATTTGATGGAGTAAAAGGCAGCTGTGCCCATATATTTGCTGCTAACGAGCCTTGAGGCACAGAGCCTCCTTTGTGCATTAGCCTCCAGTATGGAGGTGCACAGTTGCCCTGAAGCAACCAAACAGGCTGACCTTCCTCAAGGTGCTGCTGCTGATAGCCCGGCTTTCACCAAGGAGGCAGCGGCGCTAATCTCCCACTTGGGAAGAAGGGTCTTCTGGCTGCCTGGCATGAATGGGCTGGCAGCAACCTCTTCACTCGGTGTTTACAATATGGCATCATTAACAGTGCTCCTACTAAAGCACACCAAGCAACATTTTAGTTTGTCTCTTAATGTTCCTCAATTACCCATTCCTATCTGTTCCTGCCCATCCCCAGAAAAGCATAAATAAGGCGTTTGGCTGCAGCTCATGTAATTAGGCTGTGACCAGAGCTAATCTGTTGCAGTGGATGAAGTGTGTGTTCTCAGGACTATCTCTCACTACAACACGGGGAGGGAGGCCTTGATGCCAGCCTCACTGGGTCAGCATGAGCAATGAGCTGATGCTGGAGTGGGAAGAGAGGAGGCCAAGGAAACAGACAGCTGTGTCCCTCGGGCGTGAAACCCCACACCAGCCCCTGGGCCGTCATCACACATTCAGCCCCTGCCTCCAGGGCTGCTTTGAAAGGCCCACTGTCATATTCCTGGGAAGGAGGAAGACGGTGGGTGTTTTGTTTGTTTTTATGACTGCATCAATGAACTTAACATAATTTTTTAACCTAATGAATATTAAATTCTAACCAGTTACATCCTTCCAAAGGCTCTTCTCATCTTTGTTAACATCCACATATATTTTTCGTTTATAGCTGGAACAAAATTGTAGCAGCATCAACAGACCTTTAAATAAAGGAAGGAAAAAAATCACCCGCGATGCTGAAAGCCCTACAAATCAAACTGTTTTCATTTTACTGTGCTCCCTCTCTGTCTTTGTTCATGTGTATACATAATTTATGTCTGAAACTGCTCTGGTGATTTTGGTTCCAGGTATGCAGCAATGGGATTAAATATAACTCAACCCTCCAGCAGATTTTCTTCTGGGCCCTAGGCTCTCTTATTTCTTCTGCTTCTCCCTGGCCTCTGACCACTTCTGTTTTGCCAGGTTTTGCTCTAAGATTAATCCCTGTGTCCCTTGGGACCACAGCTGGATTGACTTACTCTGGCCAACTGTTTCTACTTTGTGGATATCCCCTGGCCTTTGCAGGCGTGGTAAAGTCCACCCTGGGTATTTTCAGCAGGTGATCATTATTACTGATGGTTCTTCTTGCGCTATATTTGATTGTTAAATATTTAAAATATCACCCCTGATATACTATGTTCATCTGCCTTGACTTTACTCACTTTTGACACCCAGTTTCCATGTCCCTGCATTTGATTGCTGTACTTGTGTCTGCCGGACTCCTGTTTCTCTTTGGGCTCCTCATTCTAGATAAGCGAGGACAATCCATTCACTGAGGTTCCCTGGCTCCTGTGATTTCTAGGACTCCATTTTGCTCTCCTTCCTTTTCTCAGTGGCTTCCTCTGAACCCAGAACCTCAGTCAAACTGGTTGCAATCTGTTGGATAAATGCACTCTTACTTTCTGCTTTTCAAATTTAACATAACTTTTCCAAATGCTGCTATATAAGCCTCCCAGTTACAGTTTTATTTTTTTAATTGAATAAATGTTCCATAACTTCTTATATATTCTCCTAAAGAAATGGTTCTCCCTGGGGAGCAACTTTGCACCCCCCTCCAACTGGAAGACACTTAACTACATCTGGGGACATTTCTGGTTGCCACAGGTTAGGTGGTCCAAGTGGCATAAAGTGGGTCAAGGCCAGAGCTGTTTTGAGACATCCTACAAGCACAGAACAGGCTCTACCATAAAAAATCATCATGTCCCAAATGATGACTGTGCTAACCCTGCCCTAATGTTACACATTCAGACTTTTGCAGGCTTCTGTCATGCCATTTTCATGAGTCTGCAAGTCCATTTACTCATTGTTATATTTCCAGCGCCTCACACACTACCTGGTCTATCGTGCTCTTGAGAGCAGGGTGTTTTACTTCTTTGGGAATTTTTTCTTTTTTAAAGAAAATTTCCATAGAGAAGTTTGCATTCATGCAAATGGTTTTTATATGTTTACAACAGTTAATATACACACTTTCCTTTCATGTAACTTGTTTTTACATTGTTTTTTCGTATCAGCTTCCACTTGGGAGGGTACTACATGATGCCGTTTTTAATAACTTTGCAAAAATACACTCAGATAACGCACAAACTCTGCCTGTGCACTGCTCTGCTCTAGCCTTGCTTCTGCCACCCTCCTGTCAATGCCAAGGCCATCCTTCCATTGTTATGACTAATGTTTACTTATACTTGTTTATAAATTATGTGTTTCTACCTTTGTTTCTATCAATTTCTACAGGATTGATAGTGAACATTCTGAGAAGTTACACCATCTAGATGCTGAAAAAAAGTGATGGGAAACATTTGAAGAAGTTTTATCAACCCTTAGGAACCATTAGCAGCTATGTATGGTTATTTCTTCTGGCATCATTTTTTATAAAATGGGGGAAACATTACTTATTATCAAATAGGGAAAGGAGAACGTCAAGGCTGTATATTGTCACCCTGCTTATTTAACTTATGTGCAGAGTACATCATGAGAAATGCTGGGCTGGATGAAACACAAAGCTGGAATCAAGACTGCTGGGAGAAATATTAATAACCTCACATATGTAGATGACACCACCCTTATGGCAGAAAGCAAAAAACTAAAGAGCCTCTTGATGAAAGTGAAAGAGGAGAGCGAAAAAGTTGGCTTAAAACTCAACATTCAGAACACTAAGATCATGGCATCTGGTCCCATCACTTCATGACAAATAGATGGGGAAACAGTGGAAACAGTGGCAGGCTCCAAAATCACTGCAGATGGTGACTGCAGCCATGAAATTAAAATATGCTTGTTCCTTATAAGAAAAGCTATGACCAAACTAGACAGCATATTAAAAAGCAGAGACATTACTTTGCCACAAAAGGTCCATCTAGTCAAAGCTAAAGCTTTTCCAGTAGTCATGTATGAATGTAAGAGTTGGACTATAAAGAAAGCTGAGTGCCAAAGAATTGATGCATTTGAACTGTGGTGTTGGAGAAGACTCTTGAGAGTCCCTTGGACTGCAAGGAGATCCAACCAGTCCATCCAAAAGGAAATCAGTCCTGAATATTGATTGGAAGGACTGATGCTGGAACCCCAATACTTTCTCCATCTGATGAGAAGAACTGACTTATTTAAAAAGAACCTGATGCTGAGAAAGTTTGAAGACAGGAGGAGAAGGGCACGACAGAGGATGGGATGGTTCAATGGCATTACCAACTCAATGGACATGAGTTTGAGTAAATACTGGGAGTTGGTGATGGACAGGGAAGCCTGGTATGCTGCAGTCTGTGGGGTCACAAAGAGTCAGACACAACTAAGCGACTGAACTGAGCTGAAATATTACTTATCCCACCTCAGTGGCAAGCTCCCATTTGCAGCTGCTATAAACTAACAAGAGATGATGGCCAGGAAGAGGTCAGATGCAACACAAGATCTCTAGGGGCTATGATCAGAGCAGTCTAAGCAAACTCACTCCCTGGAGACCCTTCTTTGGAACTAAGTTGCCTGAATATGAAGGATACAATCAAAATAGAATTACAGAATCCTCACCATATACACACAGACACTAAAGGAAAAATATACATTTTTTTCCATAGAATTTTCTTTTGTTAAGCATCTATTTGACACTAGTCATTGTGAATACAAAGAGAAACAAACACACTGAGCATCCATTCAAATGAAGACAGATAATCATGGCAAACCATCATTTCACCCACCATGTGCTGGGTGGAGTCCTAAACTGTTTACATATAATGTGATCCTCACAATCACCCTTTGGGATCAGTTATTATTACTTGATAAATGTAGAAACTGAGACACAGAGAGGTTAGATAACTTGCCTGAGTTCAGTCACCTAATATGCAATGGAGGTCTAATTTAAACATAGGCAGCCTACCTCCACTCTTAATCAGTGAGCTATACTCTCTCTTGAGACACATGAGAAAGAAGTAAGTGTATTAAAAAGCAACCAAGATAGGATTTATCCCAGGTACACAAGTTGGATTAATATGCAAAAGTCGATGAATGTAACCCATTCATACAAACAGGCTCAGAAACTAAACCACATGATCATATCAATAAACACAAAAGAAAGCAATGGAGCAAGGACAGTCTTTTCATCAAAGACTATCCAGCTGAAACAACAGGATACCTACACGCAAGATATCAAATCTAGACACATATCCTACATTCTTCACAAAAACTAACTCAAAATGGATCAGAGACCTAAAAACATGAAAAACACAAAGCTATAAAACTTCTAGAAGATAACATAGGAGAAAATGCAGATGGCCTTGGGTATGGAAATGACCTAGAGATAAGACCAAAGGTATACTCCAAGAAAGAAAGAGGTGATAAGCTAGGCCTCATTAGCATTACTTCTGTTCTGCAAAAGATACCATCAAGAGAATGAGAAAGTAATCAGCAGACTGGGAAAAAATATTTACAAAAGATAAAGGACTATTATCCAAAATATGCAAATACCTTTTTAAAATTCAATATAAGAAATTAAACGACCCAATTAAGAAATGCGCCAAAGATATTAATAACACTTCACCAAAGAAGATATACAGATGGCAAATAAGCACACGAAGAGATACTCAACATTTTATGTCATTAGGAAAATGCAAACTAGAACAACATTGAAATACCACTGCACATCTATTAGAATGGGCAACATTCAAACCACTCAGTTCAGTTCAGTTGCTCAGTTGTGTCCGACTCTTTGCTAACAACATGAAATGCTGATGAAGATACGGAGCAACAGGAACTCTCATTGCCACTTTGGAAGACAATTTGGCAATTTCTTACCAAATTAAACAAACCATATGATCCAGCAATGGCACTCCATGTTATTTCCCTAAAGAACTGGAAAACTTATGCCCATGCAAACCCCTTCCCCTCCACACGCACAATAGCTTTATTCATAATTGCCAAAATTTGGAGGCAAGCAAAATGTCTCTTAGTAGGTGAATGGGTAAGTAAGTTGTAGTACATCTAGACAATGGAGCATTATTCAACAATAAAAATAAATGAGCTATTAAGCCATGAAAAGACATAGCATAAACTTAACATTTACCAAGTAAAAGAAGTCAATCTGTAAATGTATGACTCTAATTATATGACATTCTGGAAAAGGCAAAAGTGTGGAGGTGGTTAAAGGATCAGTGGATGTCAGGGATAGGAAGGAAGGAGGGATAAAAAGGCAAAGCACAGAGGATTTGGAGGGAAGTGAAACATTCCATAGGATACTAAAATAACAGATACATATGATTATATGTCTGTCAAACCTGTATAATGTAGAATANACATTCTGGAAAAGGCAAAAGTGTGGAGGTGGTTAAAGGATCAGTGGATGTCAGGGATAGGAAGGAAGGAGGGATAAAAAGGCAAAGCACAGAGGATTTGGAGGGAAGTGAAACATTCCATAGGATACTAAAATAACAGATACATATGATTATATGTCTGTCAAACCTGTATAATGTAGAATACCAAGAGTGAACCGGAAATAAACTGTGGACTTTGAGTGATAGTGATGTATTTATTTGGGTCCACTAATGATAGCAAATGGATCAATCTGCAGTGGGAACTGAGTAGTGGGGGAGGCTGTGCGTACACGGAGGCAAGGAACACATGCGAAGCCTGTCTACCTTCCACTCAATTTTGCTGTGAATCTAAAACTGCTCTTTAAAATAAACTTTATTTACATAGAAAACAAACTTACAGTTACCAAAAGGGAAAGGGGAATGGGGAAGAGATAAATTAGGAGTTTAAGATTAACAGATATATATACTATATATCCCTTGGACGCAGGAGCCTGGAAGGCTGCAGCCCATGGGGTCGCTGAGGGTCGGACACGACTGAGCGACTTCACTTTCACTTTCCACTTTCATGCACTGGAGAAGGAAATGGTAACCCACTCCAGTGCTCTTGCCTGGAGAATCCCAGGAACAGGGGAGCCTGGTGGGCCGTCTATGGGGTTGCACAGAGTCAGACACGACTGAAGCGACTTANCGCTGAGGGTCGGACACGACTGAGCGACTTCACTTTCACTTTCCACTTTCATGCACTGGAGAAGGAAATGGTAACCCACTCCAGTGCTCTTGCCTGGAGAATCCCAGGAACAGGGGAGCCTGGTGGGCCGTCTATGGGGTTGCACAGAGTCAGACACGACTGAAGCGACTTAGCAGCAGCAGCAGCATATCTAAAACAAATGAACAACAAGGTCCTAATGTATAGCACAGGGGACTATATTCAATATCCTGTGATAATGTATAATGGAAAATAATATGAAAAAGAGTATTTTCATATTGAAGATATGACTGAAGCACTGGATCACTGAATCACTTTGCTATATACCAAAAAGAAATACATCAGTGTAAATCAACTATACTTCAATAATAAATAAAAATACAATCTATTTAAAAACTGAAAAAACAGATGTAGCTAGGTGTAAACCTGTCTCCATCCAACCTCCTGCCCAAATGCAACCAGATGCACCCCTACCTCTCTCGGCCGTGCTAGGCCAGTTGCCATTCACTCTCCACCCTGTGCCTTTGAACCTCTCTGCTTGGAATCCCCGTCTCCCCAGCTTCGTTTGTTCANTCCATCCAACCTCCTGCCCAAATGCAACCAGATGCACCCCTACCTCTCTCGGCCGTGCTAGGCCAGTTGCCATTCACTCTCCACCCTGTGCCTTTGAACCTCTCTGCTTGGAATCCCCGTCTCCCCAGCTTCGTTTGTTCATCTCCAAGGAGGCTCCTACTCCCAGGTCAGCCATCACCTTTGGCTTCCTGACCCCTACAGGGCCAAGATGCTCTTCCTCTGTACTCCCAAATTAAAGTCAGAGCACCCTACTAGCCCAACACTTGCCATTAAGCACAATACCTCTCTGCTTAATTCTGCCTCTCCTGGAGACAAGCCAGGGTCTAAAGCGGGTGTCTAGGCATCCCAGAACCTCATACAGAACCTGACACATTTCAGGTGCCCACTAAACACTAGCTGGAACTTACAGCGCTTGAGTAGTGGGCTGTTAACCCTAAGGCATCCTGTTTCCACTGCTTCCTATACAGGAGACAGTGCCTGCTCTGAGCCTTAGTCTCCCCCCTGTAAAGTGAGGAATACTAATATAGCAATGTCTGTTTCATGGATTGTCAGAAGGACTTAATTAAAATTGGAGAAGGGATTCAGAAAGAAATTTTACCCATGTAAAATTAACATGTGTAACAAGACTTTGGCCACCTGATGTGAAGAACCAACTCATTGGAAAATGTCTTGATGCTGGGAAAGATTGAAGGCAAGAGGAGAAGAGGGCAGCAGAGGATGAGATGGTTAAGAGTATCACCGACTCAATGGACATAATATGAGCAAACTCCAGGAGATGGTGAAGGACGGTGAAGCCTGGCATACTGCAGTCCATGGAGTTACTAAGAGTCACACAGGACTTAGCGACTGAACAACAATAACAAAACAAGAAAACAAAGAGGAGGTGAGCTTTTCAGACTTCTGAATTGCTTTCAGCTTCCTCTACGCACATAGTAACAGATGATGTCACAGCTTTGCCCTTCCTCCAATAGTTTCCCATCACTCTCAGATTACCATCCAAACTCTCCCCATGGCCCAATCTGTCTCCTGATCTCATCTCCCTTTCTCAGTCCAGCCACCTTGGTCACCTCGCTATTTCTGGAGCACACCAAGCATGTTCCTTCTTTGGGGATTTTACACTTGTTGTCTGCTCTGCCTGGCCCCCACAGGCCCACACAGCTCTCTCCTCTATGACAGGCAGGTCTCAGTTGAAATGTGCCCTCTCGAGGGGAGCCCCTTTCCCTCCCTGCAACCCTCCACCCCTATGGAAAAGAGCATCCTCATTATTTTATCCCTGACAGTGCCTTGGTTTTGCAGAGCATTTATGACTAATGGACTTTCTTTGGTTTGCTTCTCCCACTAAAACCAAAGCCTTATAGAGGCAGGGACTTGGTTATGTCCATTGTTGCTTTTTTGGTACTTAGAACCGTACCTGGCACAGGCTGGGCAATCCACAAATGTGGTCAATGAATGAGTGAATGAATATGTGAACAGATGAACCCCCGGAGACAGTGGGAAAGGGAGGAAAATTGTCTTGCACTTCCTTCTGAATTCTTTCTCCACTTCCTGCAGCACATCAAGTACTCCAGAGCCAAGAGGAAGAGCACAAGGTGGAAAACCACCAGCCCCAAGGCTTATTAGCTGCATAGTCATGGCCTTAGCTACTTCACCTGCGGCACAGTCTTAGGGCCCACTCAGTGCAGTCAGAACAGATGTGGTACTATAAGGAGAGCTCTTAGCACAGGCTACCTGGAGGCCTTACATGTTCCCCGTGGTTCATGTTATAATCTTAAAGCCTGTTCTGACCCCTCTCTGTGCTCCCTGCCATCCAGGATGCAGGGGACTTGTTCTGCATACGGAAAAAAAAAAACCTATTTAAATCCTGGTTCCTCTTTTTAATGGTACAGCATTCACATCCTTACCCACAGCCTGCTCCCCTGGGGATGTTTGCCCCCAAATAAAGGTTGTCAAACATTTTAAATGTTATTAAATTGTCCAGTAAATGGGAATGCCCAAAGCAGAGAGCCAGTCAATCAGGATTATTTGAGAGCTTCAAAAAGACAGAAGGAAACAATTATTAGGTTTAAGAATATTGTGTTCTCTCTCCTACACAGCCTTTATCTAAATCTTCATTTAATTGGCAGCCTTCAGCACTGTCAGAATTGCATTCTGAGAAGTAGAAGTTTTCAAACATTTATGCAATGTTATATGCTTGGCTCACAGCTGCTTCTAGGAGTGATACCTTCTGCCAGGGATTTGGGGATGCGATATCACTGCCGCTGCAGAGACTGGGGAACTGACCTTGAATCAAAGACACTGATACCACCATGTAAACTCAAATACATCTTCTGAAGTTTGAGGCAGAGAGAATAGGACCTGCAGCCTCCCCACACTGTACAGGTGGCTCCTTGAGAGCAAGAGTTGGTGCCTTCTATCTGATATCCTCAGAACCTCCCCGACTGCCTTGACATATCGTGGGCACACACAGATGTTTCTGGAATGGCTAATAAGGGTCTTTGTGGTTTTATGTAATAAGAGAAACCAGCACTCAGGCCCAAGTGTTTCTCTCTGAGGGGTTTCTCACCAGAGGCTGGGTTGGAAGAGAAACTTGATTTCTTCCCATCTCCTCCCCTAACAACTACCCCCCGCCCCCGGCTTGCAGTTCACCAAGTTTCATGTATGACCAAAGTTTCAGGAGGATTGCATGATACCTCCCGATCTTTCCATCCGCTCCTCTCCTCTCTCGGTGCCTTAAATGGGGCCTTCAGCCTTCTTCTTTGGCACTATTGCGAAAGACACCTAAACGTCTCCCATTCACAACCCCATGCAGGAACAAGCACGACAAGCACGCTGAGTGTTAGAGAGGCAGTGCTTGACATTGTCGCTCTGCTGTTTACAAATCTCCCATGGCTCCTGCTGTTTTTGGGACACTGTATCTGTGAAACGGTCCGGAATCTCCCCCTGCTGACCTCACCTACTACAGCCCCGCTCACTGGGCTCCAGCCACATCAAGCAACTCACAGCCCTCCCAAGCCCCAACTGCCGGCTGCCTCCCTTTCTTGTCTTCCTTCTGCTTGAGGGCTTTGGGCAAGCACATCCCACCCGTTTTCTGACTGCCTGTTTCCTGCTGATTCCTCCTGGCACAGTTCGAATATCCAAATATCCGTCCTCTGCCCTAGAGAGCCTTCTTCAATCTCCTCACTATCCTCCCCCAGGCAAAGGACAGCCACTGCTCTGTGCTCCCAAAGGGCCTGAAATCGATAATCATTCATTTCTTTATTTTTTTTAACTTAAATTCTACCATAGTACTACTTGGGGCTTCCTGGGTGGCTCAGTGATGAATCTGCGTGCAATGCAGGAGACATGGGTTCAATCCCTGGGTCAGGAAGATCCCCTGAAGGGGGAAATGGCAACCCACTTCAGTAATCCTGCCTGAAAAATCCCATGGACAGGGGAGCCTGGCGGGCTACAGTCCATGGGGTTGCAAAGNGTGATGAATCTGCGTGCAATGCAGGAGACATGGGTTCAATCCCTGGGTCAGGAAGATCCCCTGAAGGGGGAAATGGCAACCCACTTCAGTAATCCTGCCTGAAAAATCCCATGGACAGGGGAGCCTGGCGGGCTACAGTCCATGGGGTTGCAAAGAGTAAGACACGACTAACCTTGCACATACATGCATGGTACTATTTTGCACAGGGAGTGTGCAAAGCCTAGTATGTAAGTTCAGTATTTTCCACAAGGTGTCATGCAACTGGGGTCAAAAAATAAAATGCTGTCAGGCTTTCAGAAACCCCCTCCTGCCTTCTTTGCAACCATGTTGGAAAACTATCTGGTGATACTTAATAAAACTAAATGGTTTTCCAAGTGGATGAATGGTCCCAAGTCCTTTCATCCTGTCTTGACAATGTTGACTGTTTAGTCTGTTTCAGCTTGTGAATCATAAGACCCTGAGGTTAGGGAGTATGGTTCTGTTGCCTCCTTGTTACTGTTCCTATCACAGAACTGGCATATGGTAAGTTCTCTATAAGAGCTGACCAAATGAACGAGTGAATGAATTAAATGAATGTGTGAGAGAGAAAGGTAAAGAACACGCACTCTCGGTTTGGAAAATGGTCTCGGATTTCTTCCGATCGATGCTTTGTTCACATCCCTCATTAGGAAGCCACAGTAGTGGCATGGTTCTGGGTTCCCGTTGAAACTCACAGAAGACCAGATGTCCTCTAGAGATTGTCAGAGGTAAAAAAAAAAGGCTTAAAGGTCATCTGTTTTAATCAGAAAAAAACAGAATTCTAGGAAGAGCAGGCTAGTTAAATTGGTTTGACAGTCAACCTCAGCAGCAAACGCAGCTTCCAGCGTCTTCCTAGATTGGTTCATTTTCCAAGATCTGTGATTTTTAAATGAGGAGTAGGATCAAAGGTCAACCTTACCCCCTGGAGCACAAGCTAAGTATGTTCTGTAATCACATCACAGAGCAAGCTTCAAAAGCCCANGTTAAATTGGTTTGACAGTCAACCTCAGCAGCAAACGCAGCTTCCAGCGTCTTCCTAGATTGGTTCATTTTCCAAGATCTGTGATTTTTAAATGAGGAGTAGGATCAAAGGTCAACCTTACCCCCTGGAGCACAAGCTAAGTATGTTCTGTAATCACATCACAGAGCAAGCTTCAAAAGCCCACAGTCTAGTGACGGCAACCACCTGTCTATCTTCACACCAGATGAATGGCTTTCTGATGCCATTAATCAGAAAGGTAGCTGAATAAAGAGCAGCCGATGCTTATTTAACCAAGCTCTCCTCATCCTGTCACGAGTGAGACACAGTCCTGGCCCAGGTGAGAAAGGAAATTTGCTGGAAACTGCCAGAAGCCTGTTATTTTCCTGTAACCTTTCAGAGCCTGGAGGTGTCACCAGTGACAGTCAGGAATGGCAAACAAATAATGCTTTTCCAAAGCACAAGACCCCAGGGAAATGGAGATCCAACTCCACAAGGTACCCCCGCCTCCCCAGAACCTGAGGCTGGTTCGGGACAATGGTCTCCCTAGAAAATGCTGTAATGTTAGCACGTCCTGAGAATTGTGCTTTGATGACTGTGCCTGGCAGAGGAAGGCAGCAACAAAAGGTTGGCCTAGCAAGTTGTTGCTTTCAAAGCGCAAATCGGAACTTACAGCCTCCAGGAAGATGAAAGTTGAGTTCAGTCACTCAGTCGTGTCCCCCAAATTTGTTCTAATTGGACAGAGCTGGTCCTGCCAAAAGTCTGTCATATCTGATCTTCCCTCCAGGCCAGGATCACATTGACAGCAGACTATTCAATTGTCAACACCAATGACCCATCCTAAGTCCAAAGGTCCAAGGCCAGAATCACTCTGCAGCTGAACCTGCTGGGAAATCACCTGCTGTAGTTTCCGGTGTTGGAAGCACTGCAAGGAGAGGCTGCGGATAGCAGGGCAAACGCGCAGGGTGGGAAGAAGGGGAAGCTACCAGGCCCAGCTCTACTCCCCATGACTTCCAGAATGGCTTTCTTCCAAAGGCTTCCCCTCTCTGAACCTCAGTCTTCTCATCTGTAAAGTGGGAAAGGCACACCCTTCTGATTGAGAACTGAAACAACCACAGCAAACTCTTTTTCTCTGGGCTTGAGAAAAGGAATTTAGTGAATAACCACCACCTCTCTCCCAACACAGCTGCAACAATAAAGAGTCAGGAGAACCAGAGTCGAGTCCTGATTCTGCCAATCATTTGCTGAAGAAGAAAGGTCTCTGGGGCGCAGGCCCCTTACGGTAGACCTCCCCTGCAGGCTCCTGAGGGTGGAGCAAAGGTGAAGGAAGACACTCTGTGTGAGCAAGCCCCACAGATGGTGAACTCCCCATCTCTAAGGTGGGAGTAATCAGTAACTCCGGCATGCAGAGACTTGAACCAGACATTCCGTATGTAAGTACTTAGCTGGAGTGCCTGACACAGAGATGATGTTCCATAAATGTTACTTTTTAACTGAAGTAATCGCTAGGGTGTCATTTAATTAAATAATAATTGTTAGAACACAAATGATGATGATGGTTCTTAGCCTCACCAGGAAAGCAAATTAAAGTTCTGCCCTTGGAGAGACTGCGTCAAGCTAACCACATCTCCATGGGGCCCCACCTGCCAGCAGGGGATGTGTCTAATGAGGGGTGCTCTCTCCGACTCCACCCCTACCCCCAAAAAAAACATGCACCAGGTAGAGACCTGCAGCACCAGATAAGTCCCCTTAACACAGAGAGAAAGCCCATTCCAGCCTGGCAAAACACATCCCTCAATTTCACCTGTTGATCGGTTTACCTTTTTAACTTTCGGACGTAAGCTGCTTGCCGCCCTGCACCCCTGGGCCTCCAGCCAGCCTGAACTGGTTCTCCTGCAGACTGGAGCCTGGGACAGTGCCTCTATTGCCCAGCGTGCAGACTGATTTCTACACTGTGCAAAATCAATCCCGGGTGTGCAATTTCTCTGGCGGCTCAGCCTCGGAGGGAATGCTTCCTTGGCAAGTTCCCGGATCACCAAGGGCTGGAGCAAGCAGGCTTGCCAGCAACCAGCCCTAGAGAGGCAGTGAGATTTGGAAGGACAGGGATCAGAGAGCAGCGCTGAGTTGAACTTCATCCCACCAGCGGAATATTTGGGGGCTCAGATAATCCTGAACCGAAATAGCCAGGGTAGGGGTTACACTCAGGAAGGCTAAGTGGCTGGGTTAATAAGGCTTTTAGGATTCCTCATGCCGAGTCTGCAGAGCACAGACTTCTCCAAGCATCAATTATAAGAGCATAAAACTTTCCAGAATGGAGAAAGGGCGCTGAGTTCACAATGCTTGCTGGGGTCTGATGGATCTTCATCTACCCCCTCCGAATCTTCCAAGTGCTTCATTACTTGGCTCCCTCAGCTATTCTGCAGTGCCTTCCAAACCCCTCCAAACTTTGCTTTAATGAGCAGCCTCTGTTTATTAACTCTTTGGTCAAAAAGAAAAAAAAAAAAAAGTGTGAAACCTAATGCATCTCATTTCCTGCAAATTGCAGACGGTTAATCTCCATCTAATAAAGCTATGCATAGGGTGTTACACAAAAATCTGTTTTCTCCTGAAGGATGGGAGAGCTGACCACTTGCTGTCCCCAGCAGCGTGCTGTTGGGCTTCCAGGTGTGTGTTCTTAAGGCACGTTCAGTGAGCTTCCGTTTCTTGATCTATAGCTTGGGACTGTTTCCCAAGTAATAGCATTTATTGGGATGATTAAGACACAAGATCCCTGAACTTCCCTAGTGGTCCAATGATTAAGACTCCACACATCAACTGCAGAGAGCACCGGTTCAACCCCTTGTCGGAGAACTAAGATCCCACATGCCATGAGTTGCGGCCAGAAAAAACCAGAAACTCCACGATCTCTGCCCAGTTTGAATATACAGTGTACCAGGCATTGTGCTGAATTTTCTAGGCAAGAATACTGGAGTGGGTTGCCATCCCCTTCTCTAAGGGATCTTGCCAAACTAAGGAATCAAACCCTCATCTCTTGTGTCTACCTGCACTGGCAGGCAGATTCTTCACCACCACCGCCACCTGGGAAGCCCCTAAGAAGCCCCTGGGATGGGGCTGTCACTATTCTCCCCCATTTAACAAATGAAGAAACTGGGACAAAGAGTTCTGAATAGGATTTGCTCAAGATAGAAAGGCAGTGGGAGCTGAGAGTCAGGCCCGGGCAGCCTGGTGCCTTCCTTCTTACCCAGTAAGTGCTTTTCCTTTTCCTATTTCTCCTTCACTTTCCCGCTCCTTCCCTTCACTCTCTGACATCCCTCCTCCTCCTAACGCTTAATCTGTTCCTTAGACTTGTGCCTGTCTTTAAGTTTGTACATGGTCTGACCAGTCATTTCCCAGGTTCCCCCCACAGTGTCCCGCCCTCCCCCCCCCCCAATGCAGCTAAGCTGTTTCTTGACTGCAGTGGCCTTCTCAAAGAAAACCAGTGACCATTCCTTCTTCCTGCAGAATCTAGTACTTTCCCCAGCCCTTTGCTCTTTACCTCCTAAGAGGTCTGCAAGTTCCTCCTTGAAATCCCCTCTTTCCTACTTTGGCATTGTAATAGCCTGCATTTCTTCCCCCTCTCATGGTTACCAATCATTCCTCCATCATCCATCCCTTTATCTGTCCATCCGTCCAGCTCATTTAACAATTATCTGAGCTCAAATTCTCTGTAAGCTTGGACAAGTCATTTACTTTTCTCACCATCTATTACCTCACCTATAAAACAGAAATATTAAAAACATAGTTTACAGGATTGTTGTTAGGTTTAAATAAGACAGCAGATATAAGGAAATCTGGCTCAAAGAAGCACTCAACAGATATTAATTGTCTCATTGCTAACTTTCTCCCAATCAGCCTTTTAAGTCCTGAGATCATTTCTGGCATGCTTTCCCTTTCTTCCCCACCAGTCCATTCACCAGCAAGCCTCTAAATCTGGTCCTTTCTCTTCCACACTTC
The DNA here is from genome assembly GCA_006410615.1 of Neotragus moschatus. Classification (NCBI taxonomy): domain Eukaryota; kingdom Metazoa; phylum Chordata; class Mammalia; order Artiodactyla; family Bovidae; genus Neotragus; species Neotragus moschatus. The sequence continues at coordinate 551,817 of SJYA01002434.1, read as the reverse complement.
TTTTGACCTTCATTAGCTCACAAGCTGGACTTGCCTTGGGTTTTTCTGGACCCAATCCATCTTTCACACTGCCCCCACATTAATTTTTCTGAAATATTATTTTTCACTATGTTACTCCCGTCTTCAAAATCTCCACGGACTCTCTAGTATCTATTTATTCTATTTTCTTCTTTCACTTTTCAAGGTTCTCATGTTTTTCATTATAAATGTAATAGACACACATCAATGGAGATTTATAAACTTAAAGGGGGAGGGGGGCGGGAATCACTCAGAAACCCATCACATGAACAAAGCTACAGTGAGCATTTTTAAAAATGCCCTTTCAGACTCCACACCTCTTTTCCATCTATAGAGACTTTTTGCTTAGTAAGAATCCTATTCCACACACATTCTATTCAGTATTCATTTCTCGCTTATGTGATTTTTTTCATGTCATTGCTGTCTTCATACCTTTCCCCTTTGATGCCTGTGTAATATTCCATTGAGTCGCTTAACCAGTTTCCAGCTGCTAGAAATTTAGCTTATTTGTCAAGCACTTAGGAGAGCCAGGCACATGGCAAATCCTCAATGAATGCTGGCAATTGTCATTATTTCCAACTTGTGCCGACACATATTTGCTGAGAAGTGTTTCTGCACATCTTTTTCTGTAGTATTGAGCTCTTTAACCTGTTTAACTTCTCAGGTGTGGATTACTGACTCAGAGGTAGATTACCGGGCTTTACTGTTTCTGTGCCTTGTGATACTGAAGGCGGCACATGCTGACATCTGCCCACTGGCAAGGCCACATCCCTTCTGGCTGTTCACTCATGGACCCAGCTTCCACCGCAAGATCCCCCAGCTCTTCACTAAGGGCTTTCCTTGGAACAAGAGGCCCCTAGTGGAGCCAGCAGTCCACCAGTGCTCAAACCTGATGCTACCTGGGGCAGTTCCAAAACGGTGCCCACCTAGATTTGCGGCACAGAAACTGGAGCCCCCGCACCCCTCAGGCGGGATAGCTCCCAAAGGTCCCGTGTACCTGCAGGAGCAGCTGTCTGAGCAACAGGTGCTTCATGTTAGCTGTCTCCCTCCCTTGCTGGGCTTCCCCACCCTGCTATGGCTCTCCCTGGCTCGTCTCCCATATGAAACTAACGGCATTCCAATTCTCCTCTCCAAACCTGCTTCTGGAAGAACTTGGGCTGAGACTGTGACACTTACAGGCAGGTGGTTAACAGCCACGCTAACACCTGTCCGCTTATCTCTTCAAAGAACCAACGTCCATTTTCCAAGGACTCATGGTTTACTAGACCAAGATTTTACAGGGTTGTCCTGAATGCCCACCCCAGTCGTATCAGATAGATATCATGGCCTTCATTTCAAAGACCTGGCAGCTGAAGCACAGAGGGGTTAAGCAACTTTGGCCATGGCCACACAGCCCTGCAGGGGCAGAGCTGGGATTCAAACTGTAATTCCACTTTCCCCCAAGGCCTGAGTTCTTAACCTACAAGGTGTCCTGCCAGGCACTGCCCCATAATGGTATTAGGATCCTCCCCGGGGCCCTGGGCAACAACTAACCTACTTTCAGTTTATATGGATTTGCATATTCTGGGCAGTTCTTTCCATTTCATAGAGTCATACAACATGTAGCATTTTGTGTCGAGGACTGCCCAAGTCTGAATCTCAGCCTCAGAGCTAAAAAGCTGTGTGACCTTTATCAAGTTCCCCTGGAATTTCTCCATCTGTACAATGGAATTAAAATCATACTAGATATACCACAGAGTCACTGGAGGATTGAATGTGCTAACCAATACATCTAAAATACTCACACAAGGCGCAGCTCACATTACGCACTCCTGAGATGTCAATCTCCATTACTGCCATGACTACGAATATTACTAGTCTGCTGTTCCTCTGCCCCAAAGCATGTGACTGGTGGTGGGAATCCACAGATGAACAGAGCACAGAAAACAGAGCTCTTGCCCTCCCCCAGTGCACGGCCTGGTGGGGACTATATGATTGGGAAACCAGTTTAAATAAACGCAAAGTCTTATCACATGCATATTTAACTTACAGAAATTCAGGTCTTTCACCGAAAAGAGAAGGAAAAAGAACAATTTAAACACTGCAATTAAATCCTGTAAAATTATATCATGCATATATCCTTTTATTATGCACTATACATCCCTGCATGCATTTAGACATTGTTACATATTGATTACAGTAAGGGTTGCACACACAAAACCAAACACATTGCAATTTAGTGGGCAGCTTAAGAGATCTCACGGTTAATGAAGACTCTGTGTTTGCCTTAAACCTTGACTGTGTAATCTAACCCTTGGGTAAATTGTGACTCTATTGTGTGCCGACAACAATAATTCACAGTGATTCCAGATAAACGAAATCAGCCAACAAGTACCAGGCGGAGTCGGGTGTTAGGCTGCGGTAGGTTCCAGCTGGTCAACGCCAATTTGCAAAGCACCGCTTCTGCCCCCCACAAGTCCACAGAATCATTTTGAAAATAAACCAGATAAACACACTCGTAAGGGGTTGGTGAGTGGCAGAACTGGGTTTAGGAACCAGGTGGAAATGATCTCTCACCTGCCAGCAGACAGGACAGGCAGACACGAGAAGGGTGGTGCTTTCTCCTGCCCCACTCTTTGCCCACCTTGTCATCCTTCAGAGCACTCATCACCACCTGGCAGACACCATGTGTCTACCTGTTCCTTCTTTCTGTCTCTCCCCCAACCAGTATGGAAGCTCACTGGGGCAGGAACTGTGTGTACACTGTTCACATCAGTATTCCCAGTGCCAAGAAGACATCTGAGTGCTTTGAAGGTAGTTAGTAAGATCTGTTGATAAATGAGTGAATGAGGGCAATAATTTAGACAACCTCTACTTTTCTTCCATCTTCTGTTGCCCAAACACCCAATCTCAACGCGCTTATTCTTTAATTATTCAAAAGTAATGGGAAAATATTACACACCAAAAATGAGGTCCTAAGGGAGCATTCCAGGGTTTTGGCATACTGGTACCATCTAGTGGGAAAGAGCATATTTGCAGGTGGGTGCTAAACTGAATTTGGAGGGTTGANCTGTTGCCCAAACACCCAATCTCAACGCGCTTATTCTTTAATTATTCAAAAGTAATGGGAAAATATTACACACCAAAAATGAGGTCCTAAGGGAGCATTCCAGGGTTTTGGCATACTGGTACCATCTAGTGGGAAAGAGCATATTTGCAGGTGGGTGCTAAACTGAATTTGGAGGGTTGATTAAAAACAACCACCACAACTGTTTCCTTTATCATTACCTCTACTGAGGAAGTTTTCTGTAATTAACACCAATGGTGGCAACTGGAATCCCTTATAAACTCATGTTCTACCCAGGGCATACACTGCCCATCCAAGCACCTGACATGCCTCTTCATTTTTCTGCTCAAGAACTTTTCCAAAATCATGGTTGCCCCCAGGGTCACAAAGGCTCAGCAGGGAAGACAGGAATTTTGGCACCAGGGGCCACCCCTGAACGATGAAGGATAGACAAAGGTACCCAGCCTCCTATCCTGCAGAGGGACCATTCTAAAGTGAGTTTTACACAGCTCTTCCAAGGGCCTGGACAACCCACTGCAGTACTCTTGCCTGGAAAATCCCATGGACAGAGGAGCCTGGTAGGCTACAGTCCATGGGGTCACAAAGAGTTGGACATGACTGAACGATTTCACTTCCGCTTTCACTTTCCAAGGGCCCCCAGCAGCAGTGAGCCTCAGTTGCCCAGGACAATAACCAGCTCAAAGATACGCTTTTTAATTGGCTTCCCTTCTTTCTTGCTTCACAGTTCTGACTTCCATGAACTGGAATTATCTCTCACATCAGCTCCCCGCATCGAAGCCTGTGTCTCCATTACTATTTGGGGTAACTCGATCCAAGATACAGGGTCTAGCACTAATATACCTTTGGGTGATAAGAAAGCCTTAAGAATTAGAGTCAAGATAATTACTATAAAAGCTTAAATATTATATATTTTAGAGCTGGTCTAAGAATTGCTTTCCATAGTTGACTCCCAGCGTCTTTTCCTTGATCTAAGTCGAGGAGAATCAACAGTGATTTGTGGTCCTAAAGAAGTACTCGTGGAGACAAGAGAACAAAGAAAAAGTTCTGGTCTCTATCCCTGGGCTCTGCTCTGTTCCAATCTGACCAACTGGTGAAATAGCTCATGGTTTAGACTAGAGGAGGGGTCAACAATCTACAGCCTGAGGGCCAAACCCAGCTCTGCCCGTTTTTGTAAATAAAGTTTTATTGGAACACAGGCCTGACCATCAGTTTACATATTGTCTGTTGCTGCTTTGGGGCTGCATTGATAGTGTTGAGTGGTTGCAAGAGAGCCCGTGTATTTACTCGATAGCCCTTTACAGAAAGAGATTATCCTGCCTGTGGTTTAAACCATTGGTTGACATAGTTTTGGATTCCCAGAAGCAAAATTTCAAGAAAAGCAAAAAACAGAGACTGGACAAAGGTTTGCCAACAACACCTTACCATTAAGGACAAAAATGCCCTCTATGTATTAACCAACTACATTTCAAAAATCATAGGGCATTTTAACCTGAAAAAGTAAAGGTCATAGCATCAGAATAATGAACTTTCCATCCCAAGAGAGAGTAGTGGGTGAGCTCAGAACAACAGCCTCGCCCATTTAAATTTTTTTTTTTCCACAGCACTATCATTTTCCAAAATTATCGTGTTTACTTAGATTTGTTTTTCGTTCTTTTTCTCCCTCACAAGAACATAGACGCCACGAGGGCAGGCAATCTTGTCTTTCTTAATCCCTGCTGCTGACCCAGTGTCAAGCACCATGTTTAAGATACAGTTGCTGATCAGTAAATATTTGTTAAATGAATGACTCAGTCAAATGTGAATTGTCTAGACTGGGGCAGATATAAACATCCTGAGAGGCAGAAAGGTAAGACCACTTTCCGGGTGGTGAGGGCTGGGACAGAGGGGGAGGGTGTGTATCTGGCACAGGGGCTCTGTGAACACCCCCTAGTCTATCTCCAGGACATGAAATGGTGCCAGCCACATAACAGGTACTCAACAGATGTTCAATGAATTCGTGGCTACCCTAACTAAAGGCCCTTATACTGAATTAAGAGGAAAAAGAAAACTCATCTGATAAAATGCAACTAAACTTCAGTTTGGATTCCCAGGTAGCTCAATGATAAAGAATCTGCCTGTCAATGTAGGAGATACAGGTTCAGTTCCTGGGTCGGGAAGATCGCCTGGAGGAGGAAATGGCAACTCACTCCAGTATTCTTGCCTGGAAAATCCCATCGATGGAAGAGCCTGACCGGCTACAGTCCATGGGGTAGCAGAGTCAGACATGACTGAGAGACTGAGCAAGGCACAAACTTCAGTTTAGATTCGGTCCAGTTGCAACTCTATAGATCTGAGTGTCTGGATATAGCTACAGGCTGCGTATTTCTCATTTGCCTATAGTTTGAGAAAACGGTGTTGCAGACAGTGGTACTCAGGAGGCACTGGCTTGGACAGTCAAGTCCTCGGCACTCCCAGAGAGGGATGCTGTCCAGCCTCAGGGCTCAGGGGCAGACAGGAAACTGCCAGAGAATTAACCTGCGTGTTGGAATTAGCCTGCAGAGAAGCCACACCTAGGCTGGGTCCTGGCATCTGTGTGGCGATCCTCACTGGGATGGCTGTTCTTGGTGGGGGAAGCTTAAGGTGTGGGTGAGTCGTTTGTTCCTGGTCAAAAGCAAAGACTCAGCAATAAAGAATACAGATAACCCTGAGCTAAACCAGTTCTGAAGGTTGTAACTGATAATCCAGAGAGGAGGTCTGGGTCCCAGGCCTCCTTTTAAAGACCGGGAATTCAAAAATGAGGTCGCTGCAGGCAGCCGTTTTGACTCCAGGAGAGTCAGAGAACAAGAGTGAAAGAAGAGAATTCTCATATCATTTGAGGGGACGAGGGAGCAAGTTTTTGTACATTAGGGAAATATGGAGGAAATGGAAATGCACGGAAGTCAGGAAAGCATGGGTTCAAACCCCGGCCCCAGTTCCTGGTGGCTGTGTAGCCTTAGGCAGATGGCTCAACCTTCATCATATATAAAATGTAGACAAGAATACTTGCCCCTAAGGGTTGCAGTTAGAATTTGAGGTAATGTATGTAACTGGTACTTAGCAATAAGTTATACAGCAAGGTTATTACAGTTGTTTTGATTTATTTTGAATAATATGCTCATGGTGTTGACAAGCATACTCACATACACACTGTCCTGATAAAGCCTCCTGGGAACAGCTGCTGGGAAGAAACATCTAGAAGATATGATCCCACCAGATCAAATTATTTTATGAGGCATAAAATCCCCAGGAGAATGGTCCTTGGGGAGCCACAGTATGAGAACTGGCAAATCCTTCTCTGGGGAGCAAACTTAATTTTTCATTTTTCAATGTCTGTATAGTTTTAAGTACACAAGTGTTTTTCCCCTGTAAGTTAGTTAGAGACTCAAGACCAAGGCCCCCCAGTACCTTCAAACCATAAAGTGCCTTGCAGCACCATGTGTTAAGGTTAAAGCAACCAGCGTTCCTAAGCTCCCAGCATTAGCAATTATGGGATGAAGCCATGAGCATACATTTATTTAATGCTCACCAGCACCCTGCTAGGCAGGTATTGGTATTCTCCATTCTTGTCTAGACACAGGAGGAAACAGAAGAAGAGGGGGGGGAAAGGGTAATTGATCAGAGGTCGCATGGCACGCAAAAGCTGGGTCAGAATTCAGATTCGACTCTCAAAGCTTCAGAAGTCTCCCTGATGCTCCTAAGCTAAGACACCAGCTCCTCTGGGTCTCAGGGGACCAGAGGCCCTGACTCACCTCCAGAACTTCCCCTACTGAGCGCCAGGGCTGTGTAGTAGTACTCGTCTCTGATCCCCAAATTAGCAGAATTCTTGGCACTTGCCAGAAATGAAAAATTACGGGGAGAGAAGAAAATATGGGAGGAAGCGAGAGGGAAGGAGGAAAGATGGAAGGAAAGGAGAGAGGGTAGTTCGCTCCTTCAATCCCATTTTAGCTCCTATTGTTTCTGGTTGTACTAATTAGCAAATTCGTATTATTTCAGCTATTTATTTCTTGTTTCTTATTGGCGGCCCTCAGAAGACCACAAGACCGACAAGAACAGGCTTCTTGTCCATCTTGTTTACCTATGAACTCCCCAAATGCTTCAGTAGCTACTTAGCACGTGGACGACTGCACATCGCTCACCTTCTGAGGATAACGTACCTGTGCTTTTTTTTTTTTTTTTTTGAGACAGCAGTTGTTATACTTTTACCAGGACACCACTGCCCAGCACCCAGCTGAAGATTCTGCTACTACACCAAGAAATGTAAGCGTCGCCGAGGCTATATCCTACGCTGAAATGAAGGCCTGTTAGCATTCGCAAAGTGATTGCTGAAAGGAGTAGGTCATTATTTGCTTCATGTAGGAAATATTTCTAGTGCTGCTGATTGAATGTTCAAGAAACGATTAAAGGGCTTGGCAATGTTTCTCTCAAATATCTTTTGCATGAAAACCCTCAGAGATTGGTTAATTATAGAGGCTACACATCAGTCACTCTAGGCAAGGGCACTGCCAGGCCCCGTAGTGCCCATCCCTGCTGCAAGCACAGACTGGTCTGCAGGCATTAGTATCACCAGGGCCTGGATGCCTCGCCTAAGGAGCATTGCTGCAGCCTGGCTCACATCTCCATGGAGATGGCCCTCAGACCCTGTTTATGATGTCAAACACCTGGGTTCCTTGTTTGGGGCAAATGGTTCCAGCTCTCTGCCAACTGGAGGAGTGAGAACTCAAGCTTGCATCTTTAACCCCTGCCTAGCCCTTGTCCTGCCATCTCAAACCCAGATGCCAAGCCCTGGCAAATTCTCCCCTAAATGTCTCTTGGACGCTCCGAGAAGGTTGTGCCTACTTCTCCCATCTGCACTGTCACTCCCCAGGTCTGGAGGGACAAGAGTCCCTGGATTCTTCCCATGATCGCAGGCCCAGACTGGCTTCTCCGATTCATATCCAGTTCCATCCTCCAGCTACACTGCAGCCAAATCACTTTTTCAAAATAGAAATCTGGCCTTGTCACGCTGGACCCTCCCCACGCTGCTTTCAATGACTTCCCCGTTGCTCCAGGACAAACACCCAAATCATTGAGATGGCTGACAAGGCCCCGGTGGGTCTGGCACCCCCAGCCACTCCCCACGACACTCTCTGGGCTGCAGTGTCTCCTGCACGCAGTTCCCCCACCACCCACACCCTGGAGTTCCTGTGTCCATAAGTCTCGCTGTTCCTCCAGGCTCTGGACCAAGCAGCAGGCCATCAGGGAAGCCTCCCAGACTCTTCATCTAGTCTGATGCCCTTCTCATATTCATCCATGTTTACTGAGGGCCTACTATATGCCAGGCTCTGTTCTAGGCCCTGGAAATCTAACTGTGATTCAATCAGATAACAACATGTGCTGTGACGGAGCCTGTATTTCAGTAGAGAGGAAAGACGAGGCACCGTCAAGCGAAACATATAGACTGGCAGGATCTGACACAACTGTGTTTCCTTCCCTCTAGCAGTTGTCTCTGTTTCGAATCATTTATTAATGATTCCTGCCAGGGAATATCTTGGGATTCTGAGGCCCAAGAGAGCAGAGACTGAATCAGCCTTACTAACAGGTATTCCTTGAGCACATAGTAGGGCCTGCCTGAATGTCACAGGCGTTTACTGAATCCGTCTGGCCCCAGGTGAACGCCCCTGAGGTCAAGTTGCTCGAGTGCTTGGGGCTTAGGAGGGATGATTCTTCATATAAACCTTTACTGTCTCCCTCCCTGCGGACTCTCTGGCTGTAATTTTGAGCCAGAGCAGAAGTCAGCAAACTTCTTCTGCAAAGGGCCAAATAGTAAATATTTTAGTCTTTGTGGGCCATATGGTATAACAACTCTGTTGTTACAGCACAAGCCCAGCCACAGACAATTATATAAATGAATGGGCTTGGCTACGTTCCAATGAAACTATTTATAAAAACAGGCTGCAGGCAGGAATCGGCCCAGAGGTCCGTAGTGTGCAGCCCGAGTTGGATGATCCCAGATGCCCGGCAGCCTACAGCAGTTGGAGGCTGTGCCTGTGTGGCCTAAGTCAGACGTGGGTTCCGCGGGCAGGGTCCTGCAATTCTGCCCAGACCCTACATCGATCGACAGGGCAATTATCTCAGCAGCTCCAGCTTCAGGCATTCACAGGCACCATCTCCCGCGGCACATGGAGAAGCAACTCCCTGCCAACCCCCGGGAAGGAGACTTTGGCCTGGAGGCTGTGTTAGGCAGGAGTGGAGGCTGCCGCACTCCTTGCGGGGCCCCCAGGCTCCCCCAGAGGCTGAGCTCACTTCCTGGCCCTGCCCAGGCATGTGCAGGGCTGCGCTCAGCTCGGCAGCTGCTCCCTCCACCCCAGCCCGGCCTGCTCCACTGGGAGACACAGGCGCTTTGTGCTTCTGTAGTAGACGGGGTGACACTTGCTGGGGCCCTTTGAAATGAGACGTGACATGTTAAAACGCGCCTAATGCTAAGGCTAATTTTCAGGAATTTGACTTCTGCTGGCAACTGACAGAAGGAAAACAATCCCTGCCCCCCACCGCCCACCTTTTTTTTTTTTTTTTTTTTTTGGTATATGTATGCAGTTACCCTGCATACAAAGATCAGTTACCCTGATCTTTGGGGTCTGCAGCTACTGAAAACAATACTTATCTGAGGCTCACCTGCTGGTGTGGGATGAGTGGACAGATTAGTCTAGTATTTATGGAGCCAGAGAATTAATTGTAGCATTAGCACTGCATGAAGACTGTGGTGGGTGTTAACTGCTAAAAAGAGTTATAAAAACACCACGCAAACTGCAGTTGGCACTAGAGGTTACAATGTCCTGCGTATAAAAGCACTCCAGACAGCAGAGCTATGGAGCCAACGTGACCCTGAGGTTATAAACGCGCCGAGTGCTAGCTCCGTGCTCCTGGAGTCCCCTGCAGGACTAAGGACTGTAGGGTGCCATGATGATCTGATGACGCGCTTACTGTGGGTGAGCAAGACTGCTGGAATGGCAACGCCCGGGGAGCCACTGTGCCTCCAGGGCAGGGATGCCCTCGGTGCGGTCCTCTGTGCAGTGCACTGGGGCCTACGTTCTATCCAGGGGTCCCAGAGCCCCTTGGCTGCTGACGCATAACGTTGTTTATGATGCGCAGCACTCAGGTCGACTCAGACCTTCAGTGTGTCACTTCTCTGGGTGTAACGATTCCACATGAAACAGTGACCTGGGTGTTGCGATGCTCTGGGTGGCCCTAGTCACCTAACCACTTTCGGTGGTAGTAACGTTCTCAGGGAGGAACGCCCCTTGGGGTCTTGTTCTTTCAAAGTTCACACACAAGTGGTTCAAACAGAGTGATCGAAAAGGGGCCCTTCCTTTTCAAATAGCCTATCACTGAAAAACAGGCAACATCAATCTGATCAAGCCCCCAAATTTGCAAAACCAGAAGTTCCTGATGCAAATGCCTACAAGGGCAAGGAGGTGAAATAAATGAGTAGAGTGGAACGGGTGGGTAGTAGGGAATGTCAGGGATTGTGGCCAAGTACAGAGGCAGGTCCTAAAGGGGGCAGCAGTGACTCAGCCCCAGGGAAGTGTCGCCTTGTGGGAATGTGTTCTTGGGCTGCCTGACCTTCTGACATTTTAAGAAATGCAGGAAACATGTTGTTTTTTAAATATACAATATCCTACTTTTCAAAACATTTGGGCCAAACAGGATACATCCATGAGCTACATTTGGCCTGTGGCTTCTACTCTGCAACTTCCCCCTGGAAACAAGAGCTACAGAATTGGAATGAATGGCGTTCAGTCCCACCAAGCAGATATCTTGAAGGTTCAACCTGCTAAGCCAAAAGGTGACCCATTCATCTCCATGAGGCTTGCCTCAGTCTGCATTGCACGTTTGAAATGTCATTTCTTCTCCCTAGCCTGCCCTCAGCTGTTTCTCTCAGTAGAGAAAGAAAGCACTTTCCACCCTAAGCCTAGAATAAACCCACAAGTTCATATCTGGTGAAGGTGCAGGGCTCCCACGGTCCAGCCAGCCATCCCTTGTACAGTCTGTGCAGATATGGGGAGCCAGGCCTGAGGTCCCCAGAGGCTACACAGGAGACAAGTGGCGGAGAATTGTATTGGCAGCATCCTTCAGGAGGGTCAGAGTCTCCCAGGCGTGTGGGTACCTTGCTGACAGCTAAGTGGAAACAAAGCAAAAACCAGTGGTCATCTGATTGATTCTGCTCAAGTGATTATTGTAATTGGATGACAGGCTGATACTTCCCTCTCCTTTTCAACTGGTGTTGCAGGGTGAGTGGACCGGGCTAATGATTCGCTTTTCTGGGCAGTGACCTAACAAGGAAGAGTGCCTCCTTTCACACGCAGAACTGTGCCTGCTGTGTGTTTGGTTGCCTAAAGAATAAAACCAGGTTCCACCAGAGTCGAATGCCAGGAAATTTCAGAACTTCCTCACATTTCATATTGCCTTGTCTACCAGGGTCTTCGAAACGTTCCCTGCTCTGAAACTCAGAGGGGATAGATAGTTGAAGAGTAAAATAGAACAGAATAACGACAATAGGGAAAAAAAGGAAGGAAAGAAAATTTGTGCAAAATGACAGGACTTCTCACTGGGGGAGCTGGTGAGAAAAGAATTGAAAATAAGGAGAACACTTGGGCTTTGATGGAGCTTTCACACTGAAATGCCTCAAAATATGAGAAGGAGATTTAGAATTTTGTAATGCTGTGGATGGAGCCCTCTTCTGGAGAAATTTTTCAACAGGTATTAAAACAAGATCAAAACACACAGAGATGAGCCCACACGCAAACGAAGAAATATGAACGACTGTTGCCTGTTGTCATTCAGATGTGAACCGAATCCATAGTTCGTCCTTTTCTTTAGCTTCCACTAAACAGAAATTAACTGGACTCCCCAAGCAACTGTCTTTTGCAAGGAGGGAAAGAAAGATATTCTCAAGGAACCAGCTGTACTTTTACCTCAACAGTGAACTTCAGACTGAGACTCAACATTCACACCCCAATACCGGTACCCAGATAACATAGTTACTGGGTGCATTGGTTTGTTGGGCAATTCTGTTGTAACACAGAGAAGATATTTCTAGGGGAAAAAAAAAAGATTTTATTTAATGGAAAACCCACGAGCTAAAGACAGAAAAGGNAAGTGATTTTTGTTGAGAAGATGCATTACCTAGCTTCTGTACTGACGACAGTGCTGTTGATGTGAACCTCCCCTACATGCCCTGTCTTACCAGAAATACTTCCTGATGTACAGTTCAGTCCTCCCACATGGAAAGCATCCTATGACCTTGACAACCTTCACTGTCACTTAGCCACCCAATTCAGCCTGTGACAAGGCATGTTCCTCTTATGATGGTCCAGAGTAGGATTAGGTGAAGTAAGGACCGTTCCACAGAGACTAGGGTGGACAGCTAGGTGCTTGGGGATCTTCAGTGAAGGACACCTGGGGTGAGGCAGCTTTCTGAATTTCCTCAATGTATGTATGAAGAGCCCAGACATCTAAGAATTTGACAGAAAATACTCCTTTGGCTTTTGAGGTATGGCACTGTTATCATGTCCTCTGAATGCATTTAATACTATTATGACTTCCACGCTGGCACAAGAGATAAAACAGGGAGTGACTTTTCGGCCATCTCAGTTCAACTGGCTTGTCTTTAGGACTCCAGTCCTAAAGGGGGCTTGGTATTAAGAGAGAAATTGGACATTCGGTCACCAATTTCATCCTGTGAACTAGAAGCTGTTAAAACCCCCCTCTAGGTGTCTCCCTTACCCAAAATTCGTGACTGGGGTCATTTCTACACAGAGTCATCTCAGCATCAGTCTGGTAAAGCAGCAGTTTTCAAATTGTGGCCCCTAGACTGGGAGCATGGGCATCACCTGAGAACTCGTTAGAAATGAAAATTCTCGGGCCTCACTCCAGATGTACTGATTCAAAAAAAAAAAAAAAGCATGGGGGAATAGAGTCCAGAAATCTCTGTTTTACAAGCTTTTCATATGCATAGTTGGAGAATCACTCCTCTAGAGAATTCACCAGCACTCACTCACATAGATTCATCCGTTCATTCAAGAAACCACATAAAGTGACTACTGCATATGAGCCGCTGAGCTGGGCAACAGGGAAGAAATGAAAAAGCATGGCTTGTGTGCTTCAGAAAATATGACTCCCAGAGAGAAAGACTTCCCTCCATTACAATGTGCCGCGGGAGGTGCCGAGAATGGCGACGTCGCCAGAACTCTGGGGGCTCGGGAGGTCTTTAAGGAGAGGCAAGGGCTCCTCTGCGGTTGGTTTCCACTGAACGATGACACCATTATAGTCTCTATTTGGCAAAAGTTGTCCTTTTTGTACCTGTTGATGAGAAACTAAATACCAGTGTAAGGCATCTCCAGTTCAACACCTCCCTCTAACATAATTTGAAGTTTCTTCTCCACAGTCTCTTCTAGGCAAAAATCGCAAATGGCAGCGTGTGTGGGTGGTGGGAGCTAGCCAGTGGGGGCATTATTTATAACTGACAGATAATGCTTAGTGTGCAGTCAGTAAGATGCCTTCCAGTGATACCACGGCCCCTGGCGCCCACCCACCACCTGTCTGTGGTCCCAAGCAGGGATAAGGACAAGGGGATACTTGGGGGAGAGGCTGACAACCAAAGGGATGGCAGGAGGCAAGTGTGGGCAGTCTGGGGGTCCAGGTTAGGATCAGCTTAAATGTCAACTTCTGGAGATTGCACTGTATCCTACTGGTGAAGGGAAATCATCCAAACTGCTTAAAGGGACAGTTTAACACCTCATCTACATTTTAAGAAGTTCGTTTTGGCCACACTGGAGGATGGATTGCATTGAGGCCATAGCTAAGGAAGTGAGACTTCTTAGAAAACTATTATACAAGCCATATCAAAGGGCCAGAATTCTCTTTCTTAGATTTTTAACCAGTGAGTGACGCAGGAATATTACATGACAATCTCTCCTGCTGCCTGGCAGTGTCGGGCACATAAAAGAAACGTAGACAATAATAGATGAATGAAACATACTTATTATATTACATGCGATTCCTTTGAGCTCCAATTCTTTGCCCTTCGCTGCATCTGATCTATGCCTCATGAATGGGGGAGTGAACTGCCTCACCGTTGACTTTGGGCTTGACCATATGGCTTGCTTCAGCTAACAGAGCAAGGTGATGGTGGCAGCATGCTGCTCTGAGTCTAGATCTTAGGGGCTCTCGTGTGTTTCTATTTGCTCTCATACACCTGTACCATGCCCATGAAAAGAGCAAACCCTGGCTATCCAACTGGTNTGAACTGCCTCACCGTTGACTTTGGGCTTGACCATATGGCTTGCTTCAGCTAACAGAGCAAGGTGATGGTGGCAGCATGCTGCTCTGAGTCTAGATCTTAGGGGCTCTCGTGTGTTTCTATTTGCTCTCATACACCTGTACCATGCCCATGAAAAGAGCAAACCCTGGCTATCCAACTGGTTCAAGGAGAAGAAGAAACAGGTGACGCTCAGCCACCCCCACCTATCCACAGATCTTCAGTGAGAAGCAGAGTCTAGCTTCAGTTCAGTTCAGTTCAGTTCAGTTCAGTCGATCAGTCATGTCTGACTCTTTGAGACCCCATGAATCGCAGCACACCAGGCCTCCCTGTCCATCACCAACTCCCGGAGTTCACTCACACTCACATCCATCGAGTCAGTGATGCCATCCAGCCATCTCATCCTCTATCGTCCCCTTCTCCTCCTGCTCCCAATCCCTCCCAGCATCAGAGTCTTTTCCAATGAGTCAACTCTTCGCATGAGGTGGCCAAAGTACTGGAGCTTCAACTTTAGCATCATTCCTTCCAAAGAAATCCCAGGGCCCATCTCCTTCAGAATGGACTGGTTGGATCTCCTTGCAGTCCAAGGGACTCTCAAGAGTCTTCTCCAACACCACAGTTCAAAAGCATCAATTCTTCAGCGCTCAGCCTTCTTCACAGTCCAACTCTCACATCCATACATGACTACTAGAAAAACCATAGCCTTGACTAGACGGACCTTAGTCAGCAAAGTAATATCTCCGCTCTTGAATATGCTATCTAGGTTGGTCATAACTTAGAGTCCAGCTTAGATTAGATCCCAACCAACCTATGGATCCAAAGGAATTAATGCTTACTACTGCATGCCATAGTGTGTGCTTGTTTGTTATCCAGCAACAGCTGACTGATACATAAATGAACCCTCTTCTAGAGGCTATGTACAGCTCAGGAAATGGGCTAAATCAGTGGCCCCCAAGCTTTTTAGGCACCAGGGACGGGTTTCCTGGAAGACAATTTTTCCATGAACTAGGAGGGAAAGGATGGTTTTGGAATGATTCAAGTGCATTACGTTTATTTTGCACTTTATTTTCTATAATTATTACATCAGCTCCACTTCGGATCATCAGGCATTAGATCCAGAGGTTGAGGACCCCTGGGCTCAGAGGTGAATACTTAAATTTAAGAGCATAAACATTTACATGGGATGACCGATGTTTCATGTTTACAATTTCAAGCCCTTCATGATTTCTCAACTCACCAAATAGTCCTCTCTGTCAATACACCTAATCCATGTCGGCTGTTTCTTTGCAAAACCCTAGGCTCCTATTTGGATATTTACTGCAAAGCCACTGAGTCTGTCTCCGGCTGGTGTTCTTGCGCCGGTATAATTGTGAGGCCATCACTTAACAATTACTTGGGAAATTTTACTTACAATGCAAGGCAGATCCCTGAATGTTTGCAGTGGATAAATTTATTTACAATGCAATCCAAATCTACCAATGCCTCTAGTAGATAAAATTGTGCTGCTCCTAGAAAGAACAACCCACCCGGTTAATGGTTTCTGTGGTCTTTTATGAATAGACCGAGGTCAAGGCCACCATAATGAGTTGAGGAAAGTTAATCTGTGGAAGCAAGTTAAGCACAGAAAACTATATTTTAATGATTTGGAATGTGTGACAGCTGCCGGAAGTTAATCAAATGAGAACCAGAAAAGGCAAATCGAAGACTCTTTTTTGTTTCTTAAGCTGAGCTTTTATAGAGTTCAAATGGCCATTTGAATTGCATCAGTTGCATAAAGTGAGCGATTTCCATGATGTCAGGGATGACATCTGTCTTTCTCTCCCTGGAACACCCCTTGGCCACACACTGTCTGGCTCTGAGTCGACATTCAGTACACGTGAGTGGGCTGCATCGATAAAACAGTGCAGGTGCGTAGGGGAGGTCCTGCTTAGCCTTGCACATCTGTTGTTTGTCATACTCATAATTACTGCAGCAAACAGGGCGCCTCTAATATCAGCATACATTGCCCAGAGCAGTGGTTCTCAAACTGTTGGCCCACTGTGTGTCCCCATTCAGTCCCAAAACTCCACATGGAAGTTTTGTCTACTGTGACTATTGCATAAAATTCAAAAGTGAGTATGTCTTGAATTATAAAATTCTCTCCTAGCACATGACAGGAAAGGGAAATGGTCACAGCCCCTAAGGACTTGCAAAGCTCTCCTCCATCTCCCTCTCCAAATTCATCCTGTTTGCACTGTCCCCGTGCTCAGTGTGCCCTGCTCTTCTCTCAGTCATCAGGCACACCAAGCCTTTCCCTACACCTAAGCCTTGGCACATTCTAGTCTCTCTTTCTGGAATGTTCTTTCCTCTACTTCTGGGTTGTTCATCCTCCAGAAGCTGTCTATGTGTCCCCTCCTCAGAGGAGAAGCCATCCCTCATCAGTTCACTCTTTATTTAGCTCATTTCCTTATTTATTCCCATCCTTTGTCATTATTTCATTTTATTATTCACTTCTTTCTATGTTTGTTTCCCTCACTGCACTATGAGTTTCATGATGATCACTAAATATCTGTTTAAGATCATGGTACTCCTGGACCTAGAGCTAGGCCTGGTCCATGACAGGTAGGCACTCAACAGTCTTCTTCCTTCTTTCTTTTAAAGAAATGAATGAACACACGATCTTATGGCCAATGAGAACAGATGGACCAGTGCCTCTCCAGATGCATTAATCTCGTTAGGAGTACCACGCAGTTGTCCAATGGATGAAGACTGCACAACACTGCTGGAGAACCACTGTGCAAAAATGGGGTCAGGATGAAGTGTGCACACCTCAGTCTTATGTGGTATAAACTATGAGGTCAAGGGTCCGGGGGCCCTGTGAGTGAACCAATTAAACTACTGTCTATGCTTTTTGCAAAGAACAAGGTGCTGCTCTCAGTGAACTCAGGAACTGGTTTTCCCAAGGGGGAAGAGAAGAAAACTCTGAGGCTGAAGGGACACTTGAGGATGATATGGTAGAGTATTTTCACACTATTTTCTCTTACTTCACGGGTCAGGAATGCATCTACAGCCTTTCAAAGTGCCAGGTTCCTGCGCATGTAATGAATCTACTGATTCACTCGTCATCCCCAGGAAACTCTGAAGACCACAGAATGTCAAAAGAGAAGACAAAGAATTCTCATTGCTTCTCATGGAGCCTGAAGGGTGAAGAGGCAAGTCTTCACAAATTCCCAGAAGATGCTCATGATCCAGTTATTATTCTTTGGGGGCTACAGGGTTATTTATTTTAGGACTTCCCTAACTTAATTTCTCCCAGCTAACAGACCTTCCATGCCCGTGAATCACGCCTCTCTTTATGTAGAAAGTAGGAATAGGACAACTATTTATTCATTTCTTTGTTCACTCATTCATTCAGCAGTTGTTTTGATAATAAGCAGCAAGATATAGTAAAAAGGAAAACAAAAAAAGGATTATTTTTCTTGAATCAAGGTAAGTAATTGATCCTTAGATTGACACACTCCTCCAACTCCCCATCTGACTTCCAATTAAAGCATGAGTGTCGAGCATCTAGTATGAACTAGGCATTATTTTACCTAGCAGTGAACGGTAGCAGCTTTGTTCTTGGCTTTTGTTCCTGTATCTGTTGCTGCTATACACATAAAACCTTCAGTGACTCCCCACTGCCTCCAATTCCAAAGCCCCAACTTGGCATTCAGTGTCATACATAACAATTCCAGAGGGCTGTTCTGCTTTATCTCCCCAGCATAACTCAGGCACCAGCCATACAGAACGTTCTACCATTCACCCCACCTCATGCAAGGCTACTGCATTCCACAGGACCCTTGCGTGTGTTGCTTTCTTGGATTTCTCTTGTGCCGGCCTAGGTCCACTTCCTGGGTCATAGCTCATAGTTAAGGACCAATTCTCTCAAATGCCACTTCCTCCAGGATGTCACCTCAGATCTACCCAGAGTAAGTTAATTGTACTTAGACCATGTCATAATTAATTTACTGGGGTCCCTCTCTGGACCACTAGCTTCTTAAGATAAGGAACCAAGTCTGATTTCACACGTACATCCTCAAAAAGCCCAGTGCCAAACATACTTCAATATAATATCTATATATTGATTCATTCATGCATGATATCTTAAGAGCTGTGATCTTTGTTAAGTGCCAAGCACTCTTCCAAGTACTTCACACTCCTGTTTTGTTTTGTTGTTGTTGTTAAACGTTTGAATATCTTAAAAGGATCCTTATGAAATATGAGTATCCCCTCTTACTGGTGACCAATGACAGACAAACCTGTACCAGAGGGTGGGGGTGGGGAGGATAGAAGAAAAAGCACTGAACAGGGAGTTCAAGCATCTGAGTCCTAAGCCAGTCTCCATGGCCTACCTGTGCCTCAGCAGGGAATAAGTCAGTTCTGTCCAAGCCTCAATTTTCTTGCTTGTTAATAAGCACAGCCTTTGGAGTCAGATGCCCAAGGTTTAAGTTCCATTCTGTCACTTTCTAGGCAAGCTAACTTAACTCACCACCAATTGAGCTCTTGACAGCTCCCAAGTTCTGAGCAGCGTGGGAGGAATAATTAAAGAAAAGTAACATTAATTTAGAATTGTTTTCTTTAAAATTTTACTATTTTATTATTACTTATCTATTTCAAATATATTTTATTTTTGTTTAATTATTTCTTATCAGTTCACTTCAGTTCAGTGCAGTGGCTCAGTCATGTCCGACTCTTTGCGACCCCATGAATCACAGCACGCCAGGCCTCCCTGTCCATCNGCCCATCTTGGGTGGCCCCACAGGTATGGCTTAGTCACTGAGTTAGACGAGGCTGTGGTCCTAGTGTGATTAGATTGACTAGTTTTCTGTGAGTATGGCTTCAGTGTGTCTGCCCTCTGATGCCCTCTTGCAACAGCTACCATCTTACTTGGGTTTCTCTTACCTTGGGGGTGGGGTATCTCTTCATGGCTGATCCAGCAAAGCGCAGCCACTGCTCCTTACCTTGGATGAGGGTATCTCCTTACCACCACCCCTCTTTACCTTGAACATGGAAGAGCTCCTCTAGGCCCTCCTGTGCCTGCCTGCGCAGCACCACTCCTTGGAGTTGGGGTTGCTCCTCCTGGCCACCGCCCCTGGCCTCAGGTGTGGGGTAACTTCTTCTGGCCACTGCCCCTGGCCTTGGACATAGGGTAGCTCCTCTCTGCTGCTCCTTTGCTGTTGTAGCCTGGCACTATCAGCTGCTGCCCCTGATCTTGGCCTCTAGATGGACTTTTTTTGGCAAAGCAATGTCTCTGTTTTTTAACATGCTATCTAGGTTGGTTATAACTTTTCTTCCAAGGAGCAAGTGTCTTTTAATTTCATGACTGCAGGTACCATCTGCAGTGATTTTGGAGCCCAAAGAAATAAAGCCTGTCAGTGTTTCCATTGTTTTCCAGTAAGTGATGGGACCACATGCCATTNTTAACATGCTATCTAGGTTGGTTATAACTTTTCTTCCAAGGAGCAAGTGTCTTTTAATTTCATGACTGCAGGTACCATCTGCAGTGATTTTGGAGCCCAAAGAAATAAAGCCTGTCAGTGTTTCCATTGTTTTCCAGTAAGTGATGGGACCACATGCCATTTTCTTAGTCTTTTGAATGTTGAGTTTTAAGCCAGCTTTTTCACTCTCCTCTTTCACTTTCATCAAGAGGCTCTTTAGTTCCTCTTCACTTTCTGCCATAAGGTTGGTGTCATCTGTGTGTCTGAGGTTATTGATTTCTCCCAGCAGTCTTGACTCCAGCTTGTGCTTCATCCAGTCCAGCATTTCTCATGATGTGCTCTGCATAAGTTAAATAACCAGAGTGATGATATACAGCCTTGTTGTACTCCTTTCCTAAGGTGGAACCAGTCTGTTGTTCGTTCTAACTGTTGCTTCTGACCTGCATACCCAAGATGGCAGAATAAAAGAATGTGTGCTCATCTTCTCCTGTGAGAACTCACTGGTGAACAACCATCTACAGGAGAATGTGGATCCCATCAAAAAATGATACCCACATCCAAGGGCAAAGGGGAAGCCCCAACAGGATGGTAGGAGAGGTGAAACCAGGTTTAGAAGCAAAACCCCATACTGCCAGAGATGCTCAGAGGGCTCAAACAAAACCTTATGCACACTGGGACCCAGAGACCCCACAGAGACTTAGCCAGCCCTGCCTTTGAGTGTTAGAGCATATCCTTAGGTGGCGTGGGTCAGCAGTGGCCTGGTGCAAGGACAGGGACTCTGGCTGCAGCAGACCTAGGGACCCAGCATGTGGCATAAGTCCTCCTAGAGAAGGTCACCATGAGCCCCACCATAGTGCCACCGAGCAGACGACCCACAAACTGGAGAACAATCATACCAAAGAAGTTCTCACACTGTTATGAAAGTTCTAGGGCCCACAACAGATTTCCCACCTGGGGATCCGGCAAAGGGACTGAGAACCCCCAGGGAATTTGCCCTTGGAGGCCAGTGGGATTTGATTACAGAACCTCCCCGGGTATGGGAAACAGACTCTTGGAGGGCACAAATGAAACCTTTGCACACCAGGACCCAGGAGAAAGGAGCAGTGATCCCACAAGAGACTGACCCAGACTTGCCTGTGAGTGTCCAGGAGTCTCTGGCGGAGGCGTGGGTTGATACTGGATACAAGGGTGCTAGCATAAGCCCTTCTGAAGGAGGTTGTCATTACCCTACCATAGGCTGGCCTCAGGCCAAACAACAGGGAGGGAACATAGCCATACCCATCAACAGAAAATTGGATTAAAGACCTATTGAACATAGTCCATCAGAACAAGACCCCCATTTCCCCACAGGCAGTCCTTCCCATTAGGGAGTTTCCACAAACTTCTTATCCTTATCCATCAGAGGACAGACAGAATGGAAACAACAATCACAGAAAACTAACCAAACTGATCACGTGGACCACAGCCTTGTCTAACTCAGGGAAACTATGAGCCATGCCATGTAGGGCCACCCAAGACAGACAGGTCATGGTGGAGAGTTCTGACAAAACATAGTCTACTGGAGAAGGGAATGGCAAACCACTTCAGTGTTCTTGCCATTGTTCTCAAGGTACACTTTTGGGAGTCCCCTTCTTCTGTGTCTGCTCCATTCTTCCTTTCCTCTGCCCCTCTTTCTTCCTTCCTCTCAGGCTTCCAGGTCCATGGATTCCCAAAGGAGCTGAGCTGGGATTTGAACTCAGGACTATTCAGGACCCTGAAGCTCTTAGCCACTAGACTTTGCTGTTAACTTCAAAGAGCAAAGCTGTGCTGGGCAGCAAATACATGCTTAATTAAATAGTGCCTTGAAAAATGAAGGGACAGGTGGATCAGTGAAGGTAAAGCCCAAAGAAGTGGGCAGATGTACCCAGGCATGAGAGCCAAATAAAGCAAGAAAGGCAGCATGGGAGTAAAAAGAACAGCAAGGATCAGCACAGTCCAGGCGATGAGCAGCTTTGGAAACACCTGGAACCAAACAGTCTTCCCCAATATTGCTGTAAATACAAGTTTGCAACCGCCTAGCCAGGCAGACCTCACTTTGTTTTTCAACTGCAGTTTGATAAGAGTCTCTTGCAGGGCTTTTTTGCTTTTATAGACAAGGACAAGTGTGTTTGGGGGGGACATAATTTGGGAGAGGCACCTGGTCAAGCTGAGACCGGCACCTGGGGAGGGAAGAAGGCGCCCTTGAGAGAAGCAGAAATGCCGAGGTGATGGGAGAGAGAATTGTGCTGCTAATCCCTCACACCCACCAGGACTTTACCAGCTCCTAATCGCCTAATAGCAGGGCACATAATTGGCAGAAAAGATTGCCCTGCCCTTTACGCATGTGTCTGCAATTACTTTCCCAACCGGGGCGATAAGTGGCATGATTGGTTTCCTTGTGCCGACGCAGCCGCTGCTCGGCGCCAGGGGCCTTTCTCCTGAAGCTGCAGTGGGCGCCGCGGGTCACAGGCTCACCAGCCCCCTGGCAAGTGATCGTCTTCCATCACCGAGGAGCAAATCCCCAGTTCCTGGCTAGGGCCTGACCTGGCCCGCTGCCTCCCTCCCTCACATGCTCCGCCTCATGCCGGCTCCCTCGCTGGGCTCCGGCACCGTCGCCCCAGCTTGCTTTTTTCTCTGTGCTTACCTTTGGCACATTCTCTGCCCGTTTCTCCTCTTGCTTTCTTTGGGTCTGGGCTTACAGCTCACCTCCTCAGAGAAACCTTCTGTAAACACTCCTATCTATGATCAACTCAGGGAACTCCAAGCGGGGCTCAGTAACAACCTAGAGGGGTGGGATGGGGAGGGAGGGGGG
>SJYA01002434.1:425220-528959 GCA_006410615.1 Neotragus moschatus | reverse complement strand
GGGGGGGGGAGGGGGGAGGGGAGGGAGGTTCAAGTGGGAGGGGACGTGGGTAACCCTATGGCTGACTCAGGTTGACGTTTGGCAGAAACCAGTGCAACACAGGAAAGCAATTATCCTTCAAATAAAAATAAATAAACACAATTTCTCTCTGCCACTCCCTAACCCCAGGGTGCACCTCTCATTCCTGTTCTTCATGTCGCATACCACAGTGCGGTGCTGTGTCTTCCCTGTGTCTGTCCACGTGTTTATTATCTGTTTCCTCGTCTGGATGGAAACTCTGGGAAGGAGGCCCTAGACTTGATCATCAGTGCATACTCAGTGTCCAGAAGGAAGCCTGTGACAGCGTGAGCTCACGACAAATACTACTGAAAGGAGTGGTTGGACACGCCCCGTGCCATGCCAGGGGGGGGGGGGGGCTTCATGAGCACAACAAAAGTTATTTGAGTGGAAGCAGAGAGTATGCACTCTGGAGAACCATGGGCCTGGATTTACAGCTAAGTTCTGATCTTTAGAAGTTCTGGCCCATCCTTTTGCACCAGCCTGAGCCCCCGTTTCATTATCAGTAAACTGAGAATGAAAATAGTAGCTCTCTCATTCAACCCTTGCTTGAATTAACTGAGGCAATGCTTATACAACATATAACCCTGTACCTGGCATATAAATGATTAAAGCAATTCAATGAATAGTAATAGATACTGGTATTTCTATTCATCCCATGAGGATGGAAAGAGAGAGAGGTATCCATATTAGCTGAGCATCTGCGAGATGGGTGGTATGTGCTGTCCTATGCCAAGTCGCTTCAGTCGTGTCCGACTCTTTGCGACGCTATGGACTGTAGCCCACCAGGCTCCTCTGCCCAGGTGGATTTCCAGGCAAGAATACTGGAGTGGGTTGCCATACCCTCCCCTCGTGAGTGGTATCCCCCTGGCTAATCCTACCTGCCTAAACTTCTTCCCACAGCTGTCTTCTGAAACAGGCACTGCTCTGCCTGGTTTCTAGATGAGAAAATTGAGGCACCTGAAAACTAAATGGTTTGCCCAGTGTCATTCAGTTCCTAAGTGATGGATCCAGATCTCAAAGCCAGGCTCTCTGCTTTTTCATTACAGTAAGTTGCTTCTCTCAAAAAATAAAAACAGAGCACAGAAAACAAACAGGACATGGACACAAGCAGCCCCAGGGTGTGGAAACTTTATTTGGAGGCTCAGTTTAAATTCTCCCAAGTCCTTCTTCATGACAGCTCCAGTAGAAAAGGATTACCCTTGGGTAGCATTGCTGGATAAAATACAGGATGCTTAATTAAATATACATATCAGATAAACAAAAAATATTTTTTATATAATCATTATTGCATACTTAATTTTCTCTCCCCTCCTCTTTTCTCTTTCCACCAGCTTTCTCCTTCCTTTTCTCTCTCTTTCTTTTTTTTTTTTGGTTCAGCTGGCAACTTTACAGCCAGCTTTGTATTTCTTTATCACACTTTACAGTCCCTCAAGGTGTGCATTTATGAACTAACCAGTGCTCCCCACCAAGCGGGAAGTTTGCAGGGAGATTCTGGAGTGTCCATCCAATCTATGGCCCACCCGTCTGATAATGACCTTACCCCACCCACAAGGGTAGGCCCCCTCCAAAATTCTACCTGACTCCTTGGGAAGGATCCCAAGCCACTCTTGCCAGTTCAATTCTCTCTCTTGAGAATATGAACCAAGAAAGTGGAAGATGGAGCTAGGTCAAATCAGTGAAACAGGAAACAGTCCAGTAAATTTCTCTTTCTTTTCTTTTTCTCTTTCATATTTTCATTTTGCTTTTGCTTTGGTTTGCTTATTTTATTTCAAGTGGGATTTTGGCTTTTATAGCCAAATCAGTCTTAACTAGGCCATACTTCTCTTGTGGCCATTTACCCAGAGGAGATATAAAATGACCCACATTTTTGAACACCTAGATGAAGACATTACTGCCTTTTTAAAATTCTCTAATGTTATTTCCTCAATTGGCTGCATTTTATTTTAAATCAGAAAAAATACTATCCAGAGCCCATCTTATGGAAAAGATGACATGATTTAATGTCTTGAAAATAACAGTAATTCTAAATGTCATCAGCTTTGATGAGTGCCCTCCATCCAGTCTTCACATACTGTCTGGATGGCAAGGCACATAAACTGGGAGGGAAGAAAACTGGCTTCTCTGAAGGGAAGTGAAAACCACACCCTAGGCGCTCTGTATGGGGTGCGTCTCTCACCGCAAAGGCCAGACTCCTTCATGGCTGTGCATCTGTGGCCTCATCCTAGCCTAGTCAATGCATTTCTTACATACCCTGGGAGTAAGGAAACACTAACAGCATCCTTTCCCCCTCAGTTTTAGAAAGGCAATTGGAGAATTCTAGACAGAACATGGAACTGCTTATGCCAGTCATAGAGGCTTAAGTCCCTCTAAATATATCTGAGCAGCAGCCACGTCTGTAACAACTGTATAAAGTCCTTCTCACTTGGCCCCCAGACCTGGCCTTGACCCTGGCCACCCCCGCTCTGCCCAGCTCCTGATCCTTATGGTCTGCCTTTTATTTGTGGTCTCACGCTGGTGACAATCCGCAGTCAGCTGAACTTCATGTCACATATTCTGAAATTGAAAAATCTCAACTAACAAGAGAGCCCGAGTGTTTTACTCTGCTTGATCCCCACCATGACCCCTTTATAGATCTTCAAAGTCTTACTCTCTTCGAAAAATGCTACAGCCCATTTAGAGACCCTGCATGTTCTACTGGACAAATATAGTGACTTCTTTCAAAGACGTGCCATCTGTATGCTTTTCAAAAAGACTTTTTGAAGTTTGCTAACTTATGGCAAGAGCCATCTTCCTCTCCTCTGCTGAGAATCACAAGACTTCGCCTTTCCCCCACAATGTCACAAGACACCTCCTCTCCTGATGACCACAGGGCAACATCCACAGGGGCCTTTGGTTGTGTTCATGGACTTTCTTAAGCCTGAAACTTGATGTGTGAAGGATCTGGGGTACAGAATTCCCAGGCCTCTGAGTGGTGAGTACTTTCCTCTTTTCCTTCCTACAACGCACTTTAAATAAACTACAAAGTTTTCTCTAAAAAAAAAAAACTCAATCTTTCCCCCCACTACTTTTACTCTGTAGATTAAAAGCAAAAATTGGCTTCTCTAGTTTCGACTGGCAGTTCTCCCTGGCACCAAGTCCATACCACTGTATTAGTTACCTACTGTTGCCCCAGAATTCAGTGGCTTAAAATAAGACTAAACATTTATTATCACTCAGAGTTCCTATTGGTTAGAAATTCAGGAGCAACTCAGCTGGATAATTCTGACTTGGGGATTTCTATTAGGGCCAAGAGACAGACCAGGACTACAGTCATCTGAAGGCATGATTGGGATTGTTCAGTAGTTAGTCCAGTTCAGTGGCTCAATCATATCTGACTCTTTGCGACTCCATGCACTGCAGCATCCCAGGCTTCCCTGTATATCACCAACTCCTGGAGCTTACTCAAACTCATGTCCATTGAGTCGGTCATGCCATCCAACCATCTCATCCTCTGTCATCCCCTTCTCTTCCTGCCTTCAATCTTTCCCAGCAACAGGGTTTGCTTCCAGTGAGTCAGTTCTTCATATCAGGTGGCCAAAGTATTGGAGTCACCTTCAGCAGTAGTTCTTCCAATGAATATTCAGGACTGATTTCCCTTAAGATTGACTGGTTGGATCTCCTTGCAGTCCAAGGGACTCTCAAGAGTCTTCTCCAACACCACAGTTCAAAAGCATCAATTCTTCGGCCCTCAGCTTTCTTTATAGTCCAACTCTCAGAATCCATACCTGACTACTGGAAAAACCATAGCTTTGACTAGATAGACCTAGTTGGCAAAATAATGCTTTCTAATATGCTGTCTAGGTAGATCATAGCTTTTCTTCCAAGGAGTAAGCGTCTTTTAATTTCACGGCTGCAGTCACCATCTGCAGTGATTTTGGAGCTCAAGAAAAAAATAAATAAATAAAAGTCTCTCACTATTTCCATTATTTCTCATCTATTTGCCATGAAGTCATGGGACCAAATGCCATGATCTTAGTTTTCTGAATGTTGAGCTTTAAGCCAACTTTTTCACGCTCCTCTTTCACTTTCATCAAGAGGCTCTTTAGTTCCTTTTTGCTTCCTGCCATAAGGGTGGTGTCATCTGCATATCTGAGGTTATTGATATTTCTCTCTGCAGTCTTGATTCTAGCTTGTGCTTCAACCAGCCTGGCATTTCACATGATGTACTCTGCATATAAGTTAAAAAACAGGGTGACTATAGACAGCCTTGACATACTCCTTTCCCAATTTGGAACCAGTCTGTCGTTCCATGCCCAGTTCTAACTGTTGCTTCCTGACCGGCATATAGATTTCTCAGGAGGCAGGTCAGGTAGTCTGGTATTGCCATCTCTCTCAGAATTTTCCACAGTTTATTGTGATCCACACACTCAAAGGCTTTGCTGTAGTCAATAAAGCAGAAGTAGATGTTTTTATAGAACTCTCTTCCTTTTTCAATGATCCAGTGGATGTTGGCAATTTTATCTCTGGTTCCTCTGCTTTCTCTAAATCAAGCTTGGACATGTGGAAATTCATGGTTCACCTACTGTTGAAGCCTGACTCAGAGAATTTTGAGCATTACTTTACTAGCATGTGAGATGAATGTGGTAGTTTGAACATTCTTTGGCATTGCTTTTCTTAGGGATTGGAATGAAAATTGACCTTTTCTAGTCCTGTGGCCACTGCTGAGTTTTCCAAATTTGCTGGCATAGTGAGGGCAGCACTTTCACAGCATCATCTTTTAGGATTTGAAATGAAATAGCTCAACTAGAATTCCATAACCTCCACTAGCTTTGTTCCTAGAGATGATTTCTAAGGCCCACTTGACTTCACATTCCAGGATGTCTGGCTCTTGGTGAGTGATCACACTGGGTCATGAAGATCTTTTTTGTATAAGTATTCTGTGTNTCTTTTAGGATTTGAAATGAAATAGCTCAACTAGAATTCCATAACCTCCACTAGCTTTGTTCCTAGAGATGATTTCTAAGGCCCACTTGACTTCACATTCCAGGATGTCTGGCTCTTGGTGAGTGATCACACTGGGTCATGAAGATCTTTTTTGTATAAGTATTCTGTGTATTCTTGCCATCTCTTCTTAGTATCTTCTGCTTCTGTTAGGTCCATACTGTTTGTGTCCTTTTTTGTGCCCATCTTTACCTGTCCTTTACTGAGCCCATCTTTGCATGAAATGTTCCCTTGGAATCTCTAATTTTCTTAAAGAGATCTCCAGTCTTCCACATTCTATTGTTTTCCTCTATTTCTTTGCGCTGATCACTGAGTAAGGCTTTCTCATCTCTCTGTTGCACTGATCACTGAGTAAGGCTTTCTCATCGCTCCGTGCTATTATTTGGAAATCTGCATTCAAATGGGTAAATCTTTCCTTTTCTCCTTTGCCTTTAGCTTCTCTTCTTTTCTCAGCTCTTTATAAGACCTCCTCAGACAACCAGTTTGCTTTTTTGCATTTCTTTTTCTTGGGTACGGTCTTGATCACTGCCTCTTGTACAATGTCACGAAGCTCTGTCCATACTTCTTCAGCCACTCTATCAGATCTAATCCCGTGAATCTACTTGTCGCTGCCACTGCTTAATCAGGATTGTACTGGGATTTAGAACCTTCTTTCAAAGTGGATCCCTCATATGGCTGGCAAATCAGTGCTTGCTTTTGGCAGGAGACCCCTGGTCTTTTTCACATGAGTTTCCTCATGTCATAGTGACTGACTTTCCCCAGAGTGAGAGATCCAAGGGACCAGGGAGGAAGTGGTAGTGCCTTTCACGACAGAGCCTCCGAAGTCACACACTGTAACCGCTGCCACACTTGACTGGCCCTGAGTCATTGTGAGAGGAGATTATATGAAAGTATGAACACCTGGAGCCCAGGACCACTGGAGTCATCAAGGAGGCTGGATCCCACATTTACCTCTGATTCTTCCCTCCTCTTTCTCTCCGGCCAGCCCTTCATCAATACCATTTTAAGCCCCTAAATATCCATTCAAGGATTTATCTATATGGCTCCAGCCAATACTTTGAATTATCTAAAGTGGCTTTATTTATCAGGGNATGGTGAAACAAATATAGTAGCTACTGTGAAGAGTGGCTGAGAGGTTTAAGGTCAGGGTACAGTGTTGGGCACACAGCGGGACTCTCTGTGGAGCTGCCCTCTCTCCCAATTCTGTCCTTCTGCTCCTAATTCAGTGGATTAAAGCTGTGCAATAAAGCAAATGGATGCCTCAAATTGTACATGGAAGCCACCGACATAACTAAATTTCCTAGTGACCATATTTTTTTTAAAAGAAGACAAAAGGTAACAAGTAAAATTAGCAATAAATTTTATCTAACACAATATCCAACATATTCTCATTTCAACATGTCAACATGTAACCAATATAAAAATAATCAAATAGTTTACAGTCATTATTTTTAAAAAATAGTAAGTGTCATTCAGAAGCGACTTTATACTTGCAGCACACCTTAGGTCACACCAGCCACCTTTCAAGGACTCAATACCTACGTGTGGCCGGTGGTTATGCTACTGAACTGGGCAGAGACAGACCAGGAAGATGGAGAGAGATAAAGAGGGTGAGTCATCTGTCCCAGACTCCAGGGCTCTGAAGTGGTACTGCCAGGATCCAAACCATGTCTGTCTGGCTCCACTGCCTGCCATCATTTTGTGATAGCCACACAAGCAGTTAGTGGCTCGAGGGCCTCTCTTTCCTTTCCTCCAGGTCTCCATGTGGAATGACTGTTATGCTCTAAGGAGGACTGGAAACCTACCCCTTTAGGCTAGCAGGTTGCCCCCCATCTCTCCGCTGTCACATTGAAGTCAAATTAATACCTTCTTGTGTGGATTGGAGGGGGGTACCTCTCTCTCTCTCTCTCATTCTATTAAGACTTAAACACAGCTGTGCTTCTCACCTCCCTTCCCTGCAGAGCTAACCTCCTTCCAGAAGTTGATTATGTCCTTTCTACTTCGGACCAGACCTTGGCAAGCCTGGGATGTCCTTAGGGACCGAGATGACTAATTGGTGCTGGTCTCTGGGGACAGCATGCCACTTGCTTATTCACCACAGTGAAGGACACATAAGCCTCAGTAATCTCTGCAAATCACTTTGAATTGCTTGGCTTCAATCCAGGCACCTCTGTCCCACCCCTCACGCTCTCTGATCCTCCAGCCATTCTGGAAAGCATGCCTGCCTGCCTGCGGTGACCTTTAGGGGAGCAGCACTGATGGTCTCTCTTCATCCTCCCATTCCACCCTCTCAGAGGAGCTCACTGTGGAGCCCTGAGCTGTTTGCAAAGTTGAGGAACTTCCCGCCCTCCGTGCCAACATTTCCCAAGAACTGGGTGGAGATCAAATTTCCGCAGGCTCTATAAAAATGAACAACGTCTTAAGTTTTGCCATAGAGCTAAATTTATTTAATATAAAAGGCGATCTTGTTTGGTGTTCCAGCCACAGTCTCTACAACCCTTGAGATGAGTATAGGTTAGAGGTGGGGCCTCAGATACAACAGCCTGTGTTCCTTGGGTTGAAAATGCTAGTTGACTCCTAACAAATCATAACTGAGCATCCTGGAGGCCCAGGAACATGCAGCCCAAACACTGAAACTAATCATGTATTCGTATAATTTTAATCTCCGCTGTGGAATGGTGGTGAGAGTGGACACTGGTGTACGTTTGTTTTTGAATGTCCTTACTTGGCATAAGATGTTGATGAGCCGATTTAAGTTTCCTAGAGTTGCATATATGTGTGTGTGCTCACACACAGCGTTGTATTTCGTCTTTAAAATCACCCTCCAAAACAGGGAGGATACAGTTCTATAAAATCACCACGTCTGGGGACTACAGATCGTATGTTTACCTAATGGCTTTAGATTTGTACACCCTTGCAGACTAATGAGAACTATCCAGGTGAAATACCCAGGTGAGCCACCTGCTTGCTGGGCAGCAAGAGAGGGGAGGAACTCAGCACCACCACTTCCTTAGATCCATCACTTGGTTCCTTTTTTGAAAAGGGTGGGCCAGCTTCTTTGCAGCATGACACTATCACTGAACTAGCAACTAACACTAACTGTGTCAGGCATTGTGCAAAAGTGCCTACATGTACTACTGACTTTGATTCTCACAACAGCTCTGTGAGGGGTGAGTTTGGGTATTCCTGCACAGGAATAAGGAAATCAACAGGCAGCCTGTCCGAAGTTACAGAGCTGGTGAGTGGCATGGCTGGGGGCAGCCAAAGCTTGTGTTCACAGCTGCTGTGCTGTGATATACTGTGGAGCCATGTGGAGGCAAACAGAACTTTGGGGGTGTGAAAGTTATATGCAGTGTTTGTAGACTTTGCATTTCTCTTTAACTTGGATGGTTAGCTCCAGTGTTTGAAATCATGAGTTGGGGACGGACTTCTGATGTGGGAGAAGTAGACATTTTCCACCTAGGAGAGCCAGGCTGCACCATCCTGGGCACCTGCCTGACTGACACTGGCTCTGAGGGGAGGGCAGAGAGAGTGTGACTGATTCAGGGCAAATCCACCTCAGCCTCTTGCCTCACCGCTCAAGGCACACCAGCCACTGCAGAAAGCCTTTCACTGCCTCACCTTTCTCCACGATCTCCGTGTCTAACCTGTATCTACCACGCATAATGGACAGGATTTTCTGGGTACTGATCATTGTATCATCAACACTGTCACATTTCATTCCCATGAGAGGAGTTATTATAATTACACTAAAAGATCTAAGTGAGGTAGTGTTCAAATGGAGCCTAAATTTGTCAGAAGTCCTTACTCTCGCTTCCATCATAATTTCTCCACACCATCATGAAAGACCAAGTGAGCAGATTTGGAGCACCTTCCTGTGGAACTATGACGTCATCTGGCTGTGAAAAGGGAACTAGGAGTGAAATCCGTCGATAAACATGGTGAGCCACATTGCATACGGCTCTGATTCAAAGGATCTCTCAGCCAGCTCTGGGCATGACTTGAGTCTCTCATTATAACACAAGAAAATAGACTTGGCTTCTGCTACCCTGGAACCAGTCTCGGCCTGCCTGGGGGTCGAAAGCAAGAGAACCATATATTCTCATCTGCACAACCTTTATGGGTATCCATCTATGGCTTGGTTCAAGTCCAGGCACAAACTTGAATTAAAGGTTGAAATTGATGACTCAGAGCTTAGCTGAAATTGCAGCTGAGAAAATGGAGGTGTAAACTGGGAGGAAAATATGTCTGAGGATGAGAAGGAAAGATGGAAGAGCCAGATGCCCAGACTCACCTCCCACCCCGTCTGCCCCAGGAGCTCCCATTAAGTTGTCGCACTGTGGGCAGCAGAGGGCACTATTAATACATTCAGAAGTGCAGAGCATACATGAAGAGACAGGAGGTTTAGAAGAATACTGAGTGTGGCATTTGGGCAGGGGAAGGTCATGGGTTATAACTAATCACCTTTAGAGTCTCCTGTTCCCAAACTCATGGATTAACAAGATTCTAAAGAGCAGGCAGAACAAAACTGACTCCTTCATGGAACTTCAAGTTTTTTAAGATCTGAAGCAAAAACACACACACATGCACACACTCACAACCACGTTAAATAGAGTGATTAGTCCAGCTTCATGGTGCTAAATGCTTTACATGCATTATCTTGTTTAATTATCTTCACCTCTATGTGGATAAGTCCTGTTGTCATCTCCACTGCTGCTGCTGCTAATGGTAAGTCAATTCAGTCGTGTCCGACTCTGTGTGACCCCATAGACAGCAGCGCACTAGGCTCCCCCGTCCCTGGGATTCTCCAGGCAAGAACACTGGAGTGGGGTAACATTTCCTTCTCCAATGCATGAAAGTGAAAAGTGAAAGTGAAGTCGCTCAGTCGTATCCGACTCTTAGCGACCTCATGNAGCGCACTAGGCTCCCCCGTCCCTGGGATTCTCCAGGCAAGAACACTGGAGTGGGGTAACATTTCCTTCTCCAATGCATGAAAGTGAAAAGTGAAAGTGAAGTCGCTCAGTCGTATCCGACTCTTAGCGACCTCATGGACCGCAGCCCGCCAGGCTCTTCCGTCCATGGGATTTACTGAACAGATGACAAAACTGAGGCTCAGAGAGGTCAAGTGAATCAACTAGTGAGTGACAGAACAGGGATCTGAGCCAACTTCAGATACCGAAGTCCACACTCATAACCATCGTGCTATACCTCGTAACACCAGCGCCACTCAGACTCTTATCATCTCTTATACAATCCACTTTGGAACTCTATGACCCTTTATTTTTGGATCCTTCTAGAAGTACTGCATTGGTTAATATTGTTTATAAAATTCCCATAAACTAATCTAATAGGGATACTGAAGCTGTTCTTCTTGAAATTCTCTGTTTGAAGTGCATTGCTGCTGCTGCTGCTAAGTCGCTTCAGTCGTGTCCGACTCTGTGCAACCCCAGAGATGGCAGCCCACTAGGCTCCCCTGTCCCTGGAATTCTCTAGGCAAGAACACTGGAGTGGGTTGCCATTTCCTTCTCTAATGCATGAAAGTGAAAAGTGAAAGAAATCACTCAGTCGTGTCTGACTCTTAGTGATCCCATGGACTGCAGCCCACCAGGCTCCTCTGCCCATGGGATTCTCCAGGCAAGAGTTCTGGAGTGGGGTGCCATTGAAGTGCATTATAGGTTTTCTAATTCAATTCCTTGTCTAAGGATGACAAATACATAGCATGTGTGTCTCTTCCCTCCCCACTCCCCATGCCCAGGACAGACCTTGTTAATGGATCATGACACTCTTCCAATTGAGCCCAGATGGCCAGTAACTATCCATCAGACTGGATCTACAAGGTAAAACCCATTTATTTTCCTGACTCAAGACATATGGAATCACCAATTCAGCATCACAGTCAAATGATGACCCAGCTCGAGTCTGAATACCTCTGTAGACTGGAAATACATTCTCATAATGACAGCATATTCCATCTTCAGAATTCTGTTAGAAAACCTTTCTTAGGGACATTTCCGGTGAACACAGAGATAGAACAGCCATTCCTTTTACACCTGCCTCTCTCCAAATTGTTTTAAAATACACTTGAAGATACTTATAACAGACAGCAGCTGGCCTTTGTAGAAAAAAATGACAAAAATCCAAGAGGAATTTTTTTTAACTGCATTGACGATGGGGATTGAAGGAAGAGCGCATTTTTGGAAAACACCAAAAATCCGACGCTTTTAATTCATAGCAGCATACGTGCATGCATGCATAGTCGTTCAGTCATGCCCAACTCTTTTGCGAACCCCCCAGGTTCCTCTGTCCATGGGATTTTTCAGGCAAGAATACTGGAGTGGGTTGTTATTTTCTACTCCAGGGAATCTTCCTGACCCAGGGATCAGACCCACCTGCATCTCCTGCATTGCAGGCAGATTCTTTACCTGCTGAGCCAATGAAGAAGCCCCTCATAGCGACATAAAGGCCCCCAAAGAGTGCAGGTATCATATCAGAGCCTTACTCCATTAAATTTCATTTTACGCTCTTTATTTTTACAATGCCCAAGAAAGAAGTAGAAGGTAACGCCCAGGAATATCCTTCTCAGATACCCAGAACTAAGACTGTAGGAGATTCCTTCTCTCCCCATCAATGGCTCCTTTTTATCTGTAATCATTCTAAGACAATAACATTGACATGTGCTTTGATGAGAATCAGCTTTGATTCTAAGATGCTTGGCAACCTAAGAAAATACCCTGTTACTAGAAATGTCGTCTCCCAAACCCACCTTATGCAATGAAGAACTGTGTACACATCATCTGAGAAACCATGGTGTAAGAAAGGTCCTTCTCTCGCTCCAGTAGCCTTGCATTAAAGAGTAACAGCTGCGCGTGAAATGTGATCTTGTGAGAGTACACAGCACTGAGATCTGACCAGAGAGAGAAAAGTCAATATCCAAGTGGGTTAGCTAAGGGTATGAGCCCAGTCTGTGGACAAGACACCCCTAACCTTCTAAGGAAGTGCTAACAGTATTGCTACAATATCATACCTAGTGAAAAAGAGGACACTAACAAAGTAACGTGTAGAACAAATGAATGAAAGAATGAGTAAATGAACAGATGAAAAAGTGAACAAAAAGGGATAATGGGGGTGGAGAAGAACATGTTTCTAGAAATTATGTTTTTTAGGAAATGGGCAGGGACTTCCCTGGTGGTCCCGTGGTTGAAACTTTGCCTTCCAAAACAGGGTGTGTGGGTTCGATCCCTGATTGGGGAACTAAGATCCGACGTGCCTCCTGGCCAACAAACCAAAACGTGAAGCAGAAACAATATCATAACAAATCTGATAAAGACTTAAAAACAAAAAAGAAATGGGCAGACCATGGATTTCTGAGGGCCAGGCCAGAAGCCACAGGGACAAACAAGTGGAGAGGATGGGAAAGGCAGCACACGGACAGCTGTCTTCTGAGGCTACTAGACACTAGATGGCAGAGCCTAGGCCCTCACTGGGGACAGAGAAGATCAGAAAGGATGATGCAGAAACTGAATCAGATGTGTGCCTTCGACAGCTGAGAAACGCCCAGATGGACAAGGAGGCTGGGACTATTTCTACAGGGTTCTCACCATCTCATCACTTGGTAACTTAAATGGAGATGCCCTCTCTGGTGATCGAACTAGACCCTCCCCTTTGCCCACTAGTTACTCACTATGTTGTGCTTTTCTCCATGTTTAGCTTTATATATGTTTATTTTCTCCCAGACAGGGACCCCCATGGGAACAGGGTCCTTATCTGTCCACTGCTGAGCCCTTACCCCCAAAAGGAGTGCTGGGCATGTAGGAGGCATTTCATGAGCATTTATTATATGAATGCATATGAATAAATCAGAGAAAAATTTACTACAACCAAACATAGGAAATCTATAACACAATGTGTCATATTTATAGGTAAAATTTAAAGGTAAATTTAAAAATAAGTCAATAAAACATAACTAATCATAATTAAAAGCAAAATTGTATCTTATTTGGAATAAAATAAAACTGACTTAATGTGAAATGAAAATTAGGTTAAATTGAGCATCATTATATTGAATAGTGCAACACTAGCAACTTCTTCCTAAAATCAAAAATTAGGTAAGAGTATATACTATCCAAAGTTACTTTTTAATTTTTTCTAGGAGTTCCAGTCCATTCAGTAGGTCCCAAATGGAATAGAGTTAAATGTATACCTAAGACACCTTTAAAGGTTTTTTTTTTTTTTAAGTGTAGAATTAGCTGATTTTTCTCAAAGTATCCAGGCATCAAAGAGATTTTAAAAAACATATATTTTTTCTACAAAAATTAATGTTTTCTTAACTTTTAAAAGTAACAAAATAAAGGGAAAATTGCTTTAAAACCCCAGAAATCATGTGTGTGTTTGCATATATATCAATTATATTTCAATAAGTTTCAAACATAAAACAAACTGATAATGCCTTGATATTTTTAGGATGCTTGAAAATCTGTAATAAAAACTCTAAAACCAAATTTTTTTAATTTCAAGTCACAAAAAAATGATAAAAGAAAAGCAAGTGTCCAAATAAACAAAAATTATTCAATGTCTCCAATGAAAAATGCAAAATAAAACAATTAAAATTTTATTTCAGAACTTTCCTCTTTAATGATCATATTTCAAGCTTTTGAGGTAGAATGAAGCAGGTTCTTTTTCTTACTGATAGCAAGAGAATAACTGTTGAAAGCCAAATGTTGAAATTCACTTTTCTCCCACTTCTAATCTATTCTCTACACTGCAGCCAGAGTGATCTTTTCAAAGAGCCAATATGCCCGGGCTATTTCCTTATCTAAAACCCTCCAAGGATTTCTAGTTGTTTCTGGAATGGAAATCTAAATCCCAGCACAGCCTCCACGATCCTCCACGGTCTGGCCAGTTTCCGAGCCCTCCTCCTTCCCTCTCACCCAGTCTTCTGGCCGTGAGCCTTGCTCCTGGACCGCTCCTCTCCTTCTCCCAGTCCTTAGCTTATCTTTCCCAGACGTTAGCCTTATCTGCAGTTCCCAGGGAAACTTTAACTGATCTCCCCGAATAGAAGGGAGTCCTTGAACATCACGGACCTCTCCCTCCTGGCAGGTATCACTGTGTTAATTGTATGTTCGTTTCAGCTGGTGACTTAGTATCCCTCCCCTGCTCTGGCCTGTGAGCTCTAAGAAATCAATGGACAATCTCTTTGTGTACCTGGACTACAGGATTTGCTCAATGAATGTTTATGGAAAGAAGCAAACTGCTCCAGTTTATCTTGGCCTCTCCTAAAACAGCAAGACCTAAAGAGCTCCCATGCATGGCTTGCCAAGGCATGTATGTGTAAGACACACACATTTCTGAATACAGCCCTATTATAGGGTTGGACAAAGGGAAAGTTATGATCCTCTGACATCCTGCCATTAGACTATGTCATCTCCAATTTTATTGATATTCTTATGTACATACTTGTATTCCTGGATTTCAAGGTGAAATGTTATGTTTACCCCTACTAGATTTTCTCCTGTAAACTAAGCCTACAATTTCAACCTTTTAAACATCCTTCTAAATCCTGATTGTGTCAAGTTCTATGTTTCCTCTCGTTTCATGTCACCCACAATTACCTTTCTTTTAAATTATTTATGAAGGTTGTAGAACTGAAGTGATAACTATGAAGATATCTATCATCTCTTGAGCCCTACTTAAAAGCATTAGGTCCTGTGACAGCCTATTTGCATACTGACTGCTGTCACCTTCATAACAACATTAAGAGGCAGATACTTTCATCACAGTCTTTGGAGAGGGTAAATATGTGGCTCTGAGGATCAGTTAACTTCTCTGTGATTTCACAGCACATAAATGGAAAGACAAGGATCTGAAGTCAGGCATCTCTCTTCCTAAGCCTCTTTATATGACTCGTGGTTTTCAAATTTTTGTAGCCATGAAGTCCGTTGTTTCATCTAAATCTTACATGAAAGGATAGATCTCTGCCTCACAGCCTCAAAATTCCTGCAGCACATTGGACTGATTTTCACCAAAGAAAGGATAAGTCAGAGGCCCTGGGTGAACCCCTTGGAAACTTGTTAGATTCACAGTAACCAGTCACTTGTTCTAGAATATACTGGAATATTCTGGGACATTTTAGAATACTCTGGGAAAGTCTATATTAATGGAAATGTTCCATTCTATACTGTCCATATTATAGTCATTAGCCCAATAACACGAGAAAAGTGGCTAGTGTAACTAAAAAAAATGATTTTTTAATTTATACAAATTTAAGTAGCCACAGGAATTATGAGTCAGCCTTATTTTACCAGCCTCTATCTCATACTTCCTTATTGTTTATAAAACACAATAGAGTCACAAAAAGATATGGAGAAAATGTAAATACATATTACTAGGTGGAAGAAGTCAATCTGAAAAGGCTATACATTGTATGATCACAACTACATGATGTTCTGGAAAAAACAAAACTAAGGAGATAGTAAAAAGGTCAGCAGTTGCCAGGGTTTGGTGTGGGAGAATGTCCACCAGACTCCTCTGTCCATGAGACTCTCCAGGTAAGCGGGTTGCCATTTCCTACTCGAGGGGATCGTCCCGTCCCAGGATTTGAACCCAACTTTCTTACATCTCCTGCACTGGCAGGCGAGTTCTTTACCACTGTCATTGTCTAGAGTCTCAGGTATTTCAAGGTTAACATTACAGCAGCATTGTGTTCCCTAAGCTGACTAATAAATAGTTGTGGAGGGCACTGAGCATTCTTTCTTGCAGCAGAAGTAGCAGAAGCAGGATTCACAGAGGTAAGGAATCAGAGATAATAAATTCCGTTAACTCCAGCAATGATTTCTGTGCCTAACTCTGGTGGAATGAGGAAGTATTTTTACAGTAATTGTGAGCCAGCTTCAAAACAGCAAGTAATTAGGAATAGTAATCTCCATTCTGTTATCCTACAGTTTGCTGCTAAAGAAAAGTTTTCCCATACCAAATATCATCTTGCTTCTTTCCTTCAGAAACAGTTTTAAGCCAATTATGTTAAATAAATGGAGATTATAAAACCTGCATTAGCAATGATTCCTCTGGCAGCTCCATGTCCCTGGAGCTGTCATTTGGCAGTTGTTTAATGGGACAGATATGGACCTTTGATATTGAGGGTAATGTGGAAAATAGACATTTATGGCCACAGCTTATCCGACATTAATCCCCTTTGCTAATAGTAATTCCTAACTGTGATGACTGCTAAATCCCACCAGTTCTCTGCTTTTTCTCTGCTTCAAGAGTCAGTGGCCAGTTGGACACCATTAGCTAAGACCCACTTCATCTTTTGCTAAAAAGGTGCGTTTTTTAGTAAGTGTTTGCAGAATGTCTTTCCTTGCAGATATGTGAGTCACTCATAGATTGCTAAGCAGGAACATCTCAGATCTCCTGAACAGGGATGTCCAGGACATCATGTGGATGTCAGCTGCTATCTCCCTGCCCCTGGAGAATACAAGAAAAGGTGAAATATATTACCAATTTCAAGGCTTGACAAGAGTTTCAAAGCCTTCAGAACAGTCTACTGTGCTGTAGAGTTGGAGGGCAATCGTGGGGCCAGAGAGCCCAGGCCGGAATCCTGGTTATGCTACCTGACAGCACTGTAACCACAGACAGTTAGCTATTCTCTCCATCTCCGAGAATAGAGGACAGTGAAAAGGTGCTGCCGAAATCTCCTTGGATTCCCTTAACCGATTCAGTGTGTTGATTTCCTCACTTTGACATGTTTTTCCTCTTTCATTGCATGCCCTTCAGAAGACCATCATGGACTTCTGGAGCCACTGGACTCAAACGNTTTTTTTTTTTTTTAAGTGTAGAATTAGCTGATTTTTCTCAAAGTATCCAGGCATCAAAGAGATTTTAAAAAACATATATTTTTTCTACAAAAATTAATGTTTTCTTAACTTTTAAAAGTAACAAAATAAAGGGAAAATTGCTTTAAAACCCCAGAAATCATGTGTGTGTTTGCATATATATCAATTATATTTCAATAAGTTTCAAACATAAAACAAACTGATAATGCCTTGATATTTTTAGGATGCTTGAAAATCTGTAATAAAAACTCTAAAACCAAATTTTTTTAATTTCAAGTCACAAAAAAATGATAAAAGAAAAGCAAGTGTCCAAATAAACAAAAATTATTCAATGTCTCCAATGAAAAATGCAAAATAAAACAATTAAAATTTTATTTCAGAACTTTCCTCTTTAATGATCATATTTCAAGCTTTTGAGGTAGAATGAAGCAGGTTCTTTTTCTTACTGATAGCAAGAGAATAACTGTTGAAAGCCAAATGTTGAAATTCACTTTTCTCCCACTTCTAATCTATTCTCTACACTGCAGCCAGAGTGATCTTTTCAAAGAGCCAATATGCCCGGGCTATTTCCTTATCTAAAACCCTCCAAGGATTTCTAGTTGTTTCTGGAATGGAAATCTAAATCCCAGCACAGCCTCCACGATCCTCCACGGTCTGGCCAGTTTCCGAGCCCTCCTCCTTCCCTCTCACCCAGTCTTCTGGCCGTGAGCCTTGCTCCTGGACCGCTCCTCTCCTTCTCCCAGTCCTTAGCTTATCTTTCCCAGACGTTAGCCTTATCTGCAGTTCCCAGGGAAACTTTAACTGATCTCCCCGAATAGAAGGGAGTCCTTGAACATCACGGACCTCTCCCTCCTGGCAGGTATCACTGTGTTAATTGTATGTTCGTTTCAGCTGGTGACTTAGTATCCCTCCCCTGCTCTGGCCTGTGAGCTCTAAGAAATCAATGGACAATCTCTTTGTGTACCTGGACTACAGGATTTGCTCAATGAATGTTTATGGAAAGAAGCAAACTGCTCCAGTTTATCTTGGCCTCTCCTAAAACAGCAAGACCTAAAGAGCTCCCATGCATGGCTTGCCAAGGCATGTATGTGTAAGACACACACATTTCTGAATACAGCCCTATTATAGGGTTGGACAAAGGGAAAGTTATGATCCTCTGACATCCTGCCATTAGACTATGTCATCTCCAATTTTATTGATATTCTTATGTACATACTTGTATTCCTGGATTTCAAGGTGAAATGTTATGTTTACCCCTACTAGATTTTCTCCTGTAAACTAAGCCTACAATTTCAACCTTTTAAACATCCTTCTAAATCCTGATTGTGTCAAGTTCTATGTTTCCTCTCGTTTCATGTCACCCACAATTACCTTTCTTTTAAATTATTTATGAAGGTTGTAGAACTGAAGTGATAACTATGAAGATATCTATCATCTCTTGAGCCCTACTTAAAAGCATTAGGTCCTGTGACAGCCTATTTGCATACTGACTGCTGTCACCTTCATAACAACATTAAGAGGCAGATACTTTCATCACAGTCTTTGGAGAGGGTAAATATGTGGCTCTGAGGATCAGTTAACTTCTCTGTGATTTCACAGCACATAAATGGAAAGACAAGGATCTGAAGTCAGGCATCTCTCTTCCTAAGCCTCTTTATATGACTCGTGGTTTTCAAATTTTTGTAGCCATGAAGTCCGTTGTTTCATCTAAATCTTACATGAAAGGATAGATCTCTGCCTCACAGCCTCAAAATTCCTGCAGCACATTGGACTGATTTTCACCAAAGAAAGGATAAGTCAGAGGCCCTGGGTGAACCCCTTGGAAACTTGTTAGATTCACAGTAACCAGTCACTTGTTCTAGAATATACTGGAATATTCTGGGACATTTTAGAATACTCTGGGAAAGTCTATATTAATGGAAATGTTCCATTCTATACTGTCCATATTATAGTCATTAGCCCAATAACACGAGAAAAGTGGCTAGTGTAACTAAAAAAAATGATTTTTTAATTTATACAAATTTAAGTAGCCACAGGAATTATGAGTCAGCCTTATTTTACCAGCCTCTATCTCATACTTCCTTATTGTTTATAAAACACAATAGAGTCACAAAAAGATATGGAGAAAATGTAAATACATATTACTAGGTGGAAGAAGTCAATCTGAAAAGGCTATACATTGTATGATCACAACTACATGATGTTCTGGAAAAAACAAAACTAAGGAGATAGTAAAAAGGTCAGCAGTTGCCAGGGTTTGGTGTGGGAGAATGTCCACCAGACTCCTCTGTCCATGAGACTCTCCAGGTAAGCGGGTTGCCATTTCCTACTCGAGGGGATCGTCCCGTCCCAGGATTTGAACCCAACTTTCTTACATCTCCTGCACTGGCAGGCGAGTTCTTTACCACTGTCATTGTCTAGAGTCTCAGGTATTTCAAGGTTAACATTACAGCAGCATTGTGTTCCCTAAGCTGACTAATAAATAGTTGTGGAGGGCACTGAGCATTCTTTCTTGCAGCAGAAGTAGCAGAAGCAGGATTCACAGAGGTAAGGAATCAGAGATAATAAATTCCGTTAACTCCAGCAATGATTTCTGTGCCTAACTCTGGTGGAATGAGGAAGTATTTTTACAGTAATTGTGAGCCAGCTTCAAAACAGCAAGTAATTAGGAATAGTAATCTCCATTCTGTTATCCTACAGTTTGCTGCTAAAGAAAAGTTTTCCCATACCAAATATCATCTTGCTTCTTTCCTTCAGAAACAGTTTTAAGCCAATTATGTTAAATAAATGGAGATTATAAAACCTGCATTAGCAATGATTCCTCTGGCAGCTCCATGTCCCTGGAGCTGTCATTTGGCAGTTGTTTAATGGGACAGATATGGACCTTTGATATTGAGGGTAATGTGGAAAATAGACATTTATGGCCACAGCTTATCCGACATTAATCCCCTTTGCTAATAGTAATTCCTAACTGTGATGACTGCTAAATCCCACCAGTTCTCTGCTTTTTCTCTGCTTCAAGAGTCAGTGGCCAGTTGGACACCATTAGCTAAGACCCACTTCATCTTTTGCTAAAAAGGTGCGTTTTTTAGTAAGTGTTTGCAGAATGTCTTTCCTTGCAGATATGTGAGTCACTCATAGATTGCTAAGCAGGAACATCTCAGATCTCCTGAACAGGGATGTCCAGGACATCATGTGGATGTCAGCTGCTATCTCCCTGCCCCTGGAGAATACAAGAAAAGGTGAAATATATTACCAATTTCAAGGCTTGACAAGAGTTTCAAAGCCTTCAGAACAGTCTACTGTGCTGTAGAGTTGGAGGGCAATCGTGGGGCCAGAGAGCCCAGGCCGGAATCCTGGTTATGCTACCTGACAGCACTGTAACCACAGACAGTTAGCTATTCTCTCCATCTCCGAGAATAGAGGACAGTGAAAAGGTGCTGCCGAAATCTCCTTGGATTCCCTTAACCGATTCAGTGTGTTGATTTCCTCACTTTGACATGTTTTTCCTCTTTCATTGCATGCCCTTCAGAAGACCATCATGGACTTCTGGAGCCACTGGACTCAAACGAACTGAGAAAGCCAGAGAGCTGAGACTTTACGATGCCTGGGCATCTGCAGGAGTGTCAGAGTCCAGCAACCTCGACTCCACGCAGGACAAACTCTGCTGTGTGATTCTCCTCTAGAACACCTGCACACCTCAGATCAGGCTGAGACTGAAAGCTATCCCTCAAGTAGCTCTTTCCCTGATGTACCCTCTCATACCAATTTCCCCAGGAGCACTTTTTTTTTCTTTTTTCTTACAATAACCTTTTAACTTTAGAGTAGATTTTGATTTACAGAAAATTTTCAGATAGTACGAAATACTGTACTTCCTATATGTGGGGTTCTCATATAACCCATATCCAATTTAGACTACATTAAAAAATAAACAGAAACCTTAACTAAATAGAGTTGAGAAACCAGAAGGAAAAGCTCTCACGTGACTCATATAGCCCTGTGACTATAGCAGAGTTCAACAGGAAGAAGAAAGACTCCTCTTCTTACCTGTCAAGGACTCAACCAGTGAAAAGCCATGGATTCTTTGTTTATTTCCTTAATAGCTCAGCTGACAGAAGCTTCCTGCAATGCAGGAGACCTCGATTTAGTCCCTGGGTTGAGAAGATCCCCTGGAGAAGGGAACAGCTACCCACTCCAGTATTCTGGCCTGAACAGTTCCATGGACAGAGGAGCCTGGTGGGCTACAGCCCATGGGATCACAAAGAGTTGGACCTGACTGAGCAACTTTCACTTTTATAGCCCTCCTAGCTTCCTTTTCCCATCTAGAAGTGTTCTCCTTCCCTTGTGGTATGGGAGTTTGCACATGGCTCTCTATGGTTGTAGACTCTGAAGAGCAATTCTCTGCTGATCCCTCCCCCAACCGAAAACATACACACACACACACACACACACACACCCCTTTGCTTGGGGAAATATTTAGCAGTCTGTTTTCGGTAAACACCTATTATTAACATCTTCCACTAGTATAATACATTTGACAAAATCAGTGAATCAATATTGATACATACTTATGAAATAAAGTCCATACTATATTCATTTTGTTTAGTTTTTTAGCTAATTCCCCTTTTCAGCTCCAAGATCCCATCCAAGATCTGACAATACATCTAGTCGTCATGTCTACTTAAGACTCTTCTGAGCTGTGGCAGTTTTTCAGACACTCCTTGTTTTCAATGACCTTGACAGTTTTGAGGAGTAAGGTGTTTTGCAGATCGTCCCTCAGTTGGGATTTGTCTAATGTTTTTCTCATGATTGCACGGGGGTTACGGGTTTGGGAAGGAAGATCACAGAGGGAGTGTCATTTCCATCTCCTCATGCCCAGGGTACCTGATGATTTATCACTGTTGTCGTTCACCTTGATCCCCTGGCTAAGTCAGGCTTGTCAGGCTCTCCACTGTAAAGTTACCCAGTGCCCCCCCACCCCCACCACCATACGCTGCAGTCTCTGGAAGGAGATCACCACGTGCAGCCCACACCCAAGGAGCGGGGAGTCACACTCCAGCTCCTTGAGAGTGAAGCGCCCACATCAAGTGCCTCCATCCCCCAGCTTCTGTGAGCTTTGGCTGCTAGCTGCTTGCAGCTGCTCCTCCCGTCCAGAAAAATAGCCCCTGGAGGGCCAGAAAGCACACACCATTCTCCACTGGCATCCCACAGTCAATGACTGGCTGATACAGATGGACAAAAGCCCCATCCTGTTACCTCAATTCAGAGAACAACTCCCTGGGTCTCTTTATACCCCAGAGGCCCCCATGGGTTATGCCAAGACGAGAGGCCACTTGCCCGCTCATCTTTCTTCCCTTCTCTCTTCTGCTACCCTTACTCCCTCATAGT
Source organism: Neotragus moschatus (assembly GCA_006410615.1). Taxonomy (NCBI): domain Eukaryota; kingdom Metazoa; phylum Chordata; class Mammalia; order Artiodactyla; family Bovidae; genus Neotragus; species Neotragus moschatus. The sequence continues at coordinate 506,703 of SJYA01002434.1, read as the reverse complement.
TTAGCAGTCCCTCAGTAAAATACATACATGTACTTGAATCCTTTATCTAAACTGATCTCCAGGGAAACCAAACCTAAAGCATCTGACAAACAAGATTGGTCCCAGGGACAAATGAGAGTCCGATGTTGAATCACTGGCTGGTGGGCATCAGAGATTGCCACCATCGGAGCTCATCTCTGATGTGTGGGCACAGTGCAGTTGCAAAGACTGTTATGTGGGATAAACTGAAATGGGCTATAGGAGGAAGGGATGAACCACCTGATACAGTATCACTGGTGTTTAAGAGGCATGGGAGTCAGGGGGAGGAGATATATAAGGACTGTTGAATTGAGTGTTTGCTGTTGCAAACAGCAACACTGTTTGACTGATGCTTTGAGGAGAGAAAGTAACAGATAGAAAGTGAATTTTCAGTTTCCAGGAAAAAATAACCTTGAATGTAGCAGCAGGCATCCTGGGATTCCCATTCTATTCCCTGATGCTCTAGAAAGCTGCACCACCTAAGAGGGTTTCCCCAAATGATGCTCTGGTCTAGCTAGGTATGACAGCAAAATTCTAGCTACTCAGCCAAACATAACAGGAAATCAGTCACACTGTTCTATTCATCCTTATGAGTCTACGAAAACAGGAGACAGAGGAATCTTAGACTTTACAGCATGTGGGTTTTGTTAGAAAGATAGTTCCTCTGTCATGGGGCTTACAACTTTTCCCAATTCAATTAGCTGGAATCTCACAGAAAAGCAAATGCTGTAAAATAAAAGACTCAAACATCTGGGACCCCAAGCACCATCCAGTGGAAAACACTAACGTGATGCAGTTTCACAGCTTGCGGGTGGGAATATTAAGAGCCTTTATTTCTAAGAACCACTGCTCAGAGAGTGTGTGGCTTCTTTTAACAGCTAGCTCACAGGGCAGGTTTCGATGGTGGTTTTTCTCAGAATGCAGTTGAGTGAGGCATCTCCGGTGCATGCATGCAATCCAAGTGTACTAACTGAATGTCTCTTTGGGGCTAGCCATGGTGTTAGGGTATAGTGGAACATACACAGAGAAGACACAGGCCGTTTCTGGCCTCACAGAGCTTGGGGTCTAACTCCTTTTCAAATGTTCCTGGCCCAGAAGGAGAGAGTCACGGAGAGAAGGTAACCCCGACAAGACATGTGACTGCTGGTCAAGGGACACAAGCAGACTGAGGCCCCTGCGCCCTCTTTGTTCCCTCTTAGGGCTTTTCACGGCCAACCAGGGTCCAGAGGACCAAGGGGCCCTGCTGGCAGAGTCCATGCACATGAGCCACTGAGGGCACTGGGCAGGGGCGGAGCAGAGGAGGCCTGGAGGGATGATGGGAGGAGACCCTGAGCCAGTCAAGACCCAGTGAGATGAGGAAGTGCTGTCTCAGCAAACTACTCCCCTCTGGGCGGCTCCCTTCAGCCTCCAGGATACTCATGGTGTCATCTATATACACTTTTTCCTTCACTTAACCCTAGATCAAATAATCTTCTCCAGTCTCTATGACCAGTCTTATCTTCTGATATAGGAAGTTTTTGTCTTCCTGCAAAGCTCCTGGATGTGTAGGGCTTCCGCTCCCCTTCTCTCTCTATGTGACCTAGTTCTTTGGAGCAAATTACTCCCTTTGAGAACTTTGGAATTCCTAAAGAGATCCTATTCAGCCCACTGGTATGAGAATACTGATGGAGGTAACACCTGTAAAATCCCAATCTGACTGCCGATTTGTGTTCAGAGCCCCTTTCAAATGAGGGTTCATGAGATCGCAGAAGAAAACGCAGCCTGCAAAACGGTAAATACGTGCCTAAGGGACAATGATGTATGATCAGAATTGTTACTATTAAACACAAACTCAGCACCAGTGAGAAGATTTTATTGGAAAGGATGACCCTGAGAGGAGGGCAGCCTAAACTGAGGAGGATGCTAATGATGTTTTAAAAAATGCTAACTTTGGTACATATCATTTTTCAAGTGTCTACCAAGTACCTGATATTATACTCAGCCCTTCTTACTTACCAATCTCATTTAAAATGTTATTGATCTGATTAATATTAATTTTACACATGCATCATTCAGTACTCAAATTGACCTAGTTAAACAGAATTTTTACTTCATACAGCTTATCTCACTCAATATTTAAACTAATATTATTATTCCAGCATTTTCATACATATTACTATTTATATTATATACACTTAATCTCATTTAATACTTAAATAGATATTGCTTCAGCATTTTTACGCATATAATTTTACACATTTTTATAACTTTTATTATCTCATTTGATCCGGAAATTGATAATATCACTCCAGCTTTATAGCACAAAGTACTGCTGCCCAAGGAGAGTGAGCTATCACCGAGAACCACAACGCTGGTAAGTTCTGGAGCAAGGCTGACAAGCAGGCCTGTTCTGTCCCAGTACTCTTTCCCTGATGAGCTAAGTCTCTGGCCCAAGCAAGGCTCCGTGCTATTTCTGTGTGTACTTTCTGCATTTGATTTTCACAACAACTCTATGAGGTGGGTTCTATTTTCAATTCCTATTTTGCAGAGCTCAAAAATGGCACCCAGACAAGTTATAGTAATTAAGGGAGACTTGTACTATCCAGACATCTGCTGGGAATCTGGCTAAAAATAGAGGGCCTGGCGAGTTGCTACACTGGGGACGGTTTCATTCTTTCAGTGTTGATGAAGCAAAGAGGTGACCTGTGACTGAGGGCTTAGCCTGGGTTAAGGAGGAAAGAGGAGTGATGGGGAGGTGGCGGAAAGCCACAGGAAAGTAACCCTGTTTTCCTGACGTTCTTGGCCATCCAGAAAGAGAAAAACCAGTGCTGACAGGTACAAACTCTGGATTCTTAGTAACAGATTTTTTTTTTTTTTAACTTGATATATCAGAGGTCTATGGTTGTAAGTGACAGAAAGTGACAGAAAGTGACTCTGGCTATTTGAGCAAACAACAGCAATAGCTACAAGGAAGATAAAAAGTATAGCTGTCCATATACACAGAAAAAAGACGGGCATGAGGTTTTGTAGGCTTAGCAGTTACATGACTTAAAATGGATGGAAGATTCTAAAAAAGATTGCAAAGATGAAATCCCAAATTGTTCCAGTGAGAAGGAAAAGGGGTGAAGTCAGCAAGGCAACACTAGCTGTCTGAAGGCATCGTGCTTTGAGAGGCTCGGTAACCAAAGGCAGAGCATGTGACCAGAGAGACAGAGACGTGACATCCTATTGACCTAAAGGAATGGAAAGCTTTGGGGAGAGAAAAAGGCCACGTTTAATGCAAGCAACAGCCAAATAAAAAAGACCAAAGGTGCACAGCACATTGCCTGGGGAGCACCAAGAATGGAACTAGCATTCATGGACCTTGATTGTTACAAGTTTGGCTTCTAGAGTCTGATATAGCCGAGTTGGAATCCTCTTTGCATCTTTAATGAAGTAACCTTTGATAGGTCTTCTTCCGGATAGAGCTAACATTTCTTTTTGCTTCGTCTTGATTTACATCATCACCTTCTCAGTGAGGCTATCCTGACTACTCTAAACCCTCTCCCTCGTACTCCCAGCTCCCAAGACTTTTAATCGCGCTTTTCCTGTCTTATCCTTTCCTTTTCCACAGGACTTATTATCTTTGACCATACTCAATAAGCTTGTTAGTATTAACATAGTATATAGTTTATTGTGCATCTCAACCCACCACATACACTAGGGTTAAGGTGTTTGCTGATTTTGTCCAAAGATAAATCCCAACTCTCTAGAACAGTACCTGGCACATTGTAGAGCTTCATAAATATGTGTTGAATGAATGAATGAAGTTCCTTAACCCTCTGTCTCATTTGTAAAATGGGGACAATGTTTACTGTGTTTTATGGAGATTAAATGAGACAATGTATGTAAAAAACACCCAGTAAAGAGACTGGCAAAAAACACTTAATAGATGTAGGCAGTTTCAGTGATTTTTATTTTCTTGTTTGATCCTCATGTTAATGCTGAAAAATAACATCTTTCAGATGAGGAAAATATAGTTCATTGAGATAAAACCAGTTGTTACTTTGATCTGACATCACAGAGGCTTCATTTGTGGGAATGTATAAAGAGAAGAAGCCTAGAAGAGAAGGAAAGGAATTCACACTCCATTTTTGTAGAAAAGGATGGTGAGCCCCAGACTCATGAGCCCAGGGATAGAATTCCAATACACATTCAGGGAGCGTTTTACTTCCTAACGTGGTGATCGCTAGAAATCATACTGGCTCACTAGGAGGTATTTGCACTACATAAGTGCATTGCCTTACTTGATAATGTTGCTGTGACAATAAAGGAAAGCTGTAGGCAAAGTGCAGTATATTTTGATTTCAACAGAGTATGCAAAAAGTTCCCCTTTATACTTTATGCATAAGAGTGAAATGTGTGTTCATGTGGATTTATCACCGAGACCAAAGATCAATAAACTTTTTCTGTAAATAGGCAGACAGTATGTATGTCAAACTTTGCTGGCCATATTGTCTGTTGTAACTACTCAGTTTTGCCATTGCAATGTGAGAAACATAGACAGCCATAGACACTGTGTAAACAAATAAGAGTGGCTGTGTTCCAATAAAGCTTTATTTACAAAAACAAGCTGCTGGCCAGATCTGGCCCTTGGCTATAGTTTGCCCACCCCTGGCCTAGATGCTTGAATGACTGTAACCCTAATGTGCTATGGACTGAACTGGCAAAGAGTTTCTATGTTGATCATGGGAGAAGAGGCTGACTACATTTATGAGTGATACAAAGCTGGGAGAAATATCCAACATGATGGATGACAAAGTCACAGTTTTAAATTAGGCTGAAACACCAAAACACCCAGTCCAAATTAATGTGAAGCGAGTTAATGCCTAAAAGCATACTGTTCTTTGATTAACAAAACACCATGAATATCGAAACTAAGCTACATTCTATCAACACAATGAAAGGAGAAAACTGGGTTTGGCTGTAACCGCTCAAAAATGACTGGGGGCTGGCCAGCGACTTCACTTGTTATTCATTCACTCACTTCTGCAGTTTCCAGCAATGAAGTCCCCGTTGCTTTCTAGGCCCTATGTAAGTGCTGGAGGGATTTTGATGATAAACAAAATAGTCCCAGTCCTTAAAGACATGTAATATAAACTATTAGACAAGGAAGATGTCCCCTTATTCATTCTCTCATTCATTCATTCAGTTATTCGGTTTTTCAACAGCTAAATATTGCAGCCAACATCATGGCAAGGCCAGGTCAGGGTACAAGGATGACAAAGGCAAATGAGATTCAGTCTTTGCCTTTAAGGAGCTCTGATTATAATTTTGGAGATACGTTATATGTGAACAGATCAATTACAGCACAGCATGGTATATACCATTTCAGAAATATGAACTGAAGGTATGAGAGCAGAGAAATTGAAGCAGCTAATGCACTCTAGATGATTCCATGAAACCCTAACATTTGAGCTATTTCTACAAAGTGGATTATGAGTTTTACTATCAGATATGTTGATATTTTGTTTAATGTCTGAAGGCTTTTTGTGCCTGGTTATAAACAACCACAAATACTGTGTTTTACTTTGATGTTCCATTTACTAAAATCATCCGTTAGACACTAGGTAAGTTTTTCAGAACAACTCTTTTGGTAATGTAAATGTTGCTTACACATTTTTACTAACCTCCAGCAAAGGAATTAAACTACGATGACAAGCGTAATATTAGTTGGGTTTTCTGCAGAAACACTCCCTGATTAGGGCTCAATTGTGCACAGTGTGTTTGGGAGCTGAAAAATGCCATGGGCGGAGGAGCCTGGTAGGCTGAGGTTCATGGGGTCGCTAAGAGTCGGACACGACTGAGCGTCTTCACTTTCACTTTTCACTTTCATGCACTGGAGAAGGAAATGGCAACCCACTCCAGTGTTCTTGCCTGAAGAATCCAGGGATGGTGGAGCCTGGCGGGCTGCCATCTATGGGGTTGCACAGAGTCAGACATGACTGAAGTGACTTAACTTAGGGACCCAGCAGTGGGGGGAACTGGAGACTCAGTCTGGGTAAGGAGAGTCAGCCAGAACGGATATGTCGTCAAGCCAGCTACTATAGCTAGTGACTGAAACTCACCACATGAGGAAGCTCTGGGAAATGATGCAAAGCCATGCCTGGAAATAATCACGGCCAGGGGTGAGGGAACCGAGGTATCTATGCTCCCACACCTGTCGGTCATTGGGTAGGGGCTGTGGCAGGATAGTGACAGGCATGGTCAATTCCAAGGCACTTGCAGTCTACCCTGTGCACACATGAGGGTGGGTTCTGGAAGTCTGTGGACAGCCCAGTGACAAAGATGTGGCTGGAGTGCCTGAAAATGGGGTTCTGAGGGCACAGGGGTGAGATGCGAGTGGGACCTGCTACCTGCACTATATGTGAGTCTTGGAAACATCAGACACCTTCAAGAGCAGGTGAAATATACAAACAGAATGCTTACAAACGTACTAAATCCTATTCTAAAACAGCAACACCAAGCATTCCATTCATTGCTTCATTATATTTGTCCTTGTACCTGTAACATTCTCAGGTTATTTCTACGCACTTTTCATTTCTTCTAGGGTTTTCATTGTAACATTTTGACAACTTTCCTGGTTGTATTCATTATGCTGTACCCAAAGTAAAAGGAGAACTTCTCAGGCCACTTGAAGTTAAAGACCACCTAAAGCAATGCAAGTCTGGTCATAAGATTAAGTAAAGCCCATTCACTATATCCTCTAGATAGAACTTTCTGGACTTACCCTTTCACATGGACTTTACTTTTTGGCAGTTTAGGGATAGCCTCACAAAGTGTGTACGCTGAATGTCATGTTTGGCTAGTGTTAGACTTCTTTGCCGGGCTTCCTTGCTGGCTCAGCAGTAAAGACCTCACCGGCCAATGCAGGAGACGTGAGTTCGATCCCTGGGTAGGGAAGATCCCCTGGAGAAGGAAATGGCAACCCACTCCAGTATTCTTGCCTGGAAATGCCATGGACAGAGGAGCCTGGTGGGCTAGTCCATGCAGTCACGGAAGAGCTGGACATGAACTCAGTGACTAAACAGCAACACAGCACAGCTCTCTGCCTCTTTTGCTGTCACTTTAATTTACTGATCTTGTCTGTTAGCATTATTAAAAAGGCACAAATTTCTGTTTCTATTTTATTGTAATTTCTACAGCTTTGTAGAGGTTTCATCTCCTAGGAGATGAGCAATTCAGTCTGTGTACTTAGCACAACTCTCAAGGACATTGGGCTAATTAATCATTTTGGAACACTGACTTGAACCCTCTTTCTATCTGGCCATTATGCATGGCCATCAGTACTGATTTGTCTTGCCTACACTTTGAACATAATAAACTTTGTTATTTTTGGAATTACTTGACTTATGCATGCTTGTCTAGTTTATTCTTTCTTAATTGCACTAATAGAAGCAAGTACAGATTTCTATCTCATATGCGGACAAATATTTGATCAAAGAATATAAAAAATATTTGCTTCTATGGGAAATGGCATGTTTTGTGACAAAAGTACAGACCCGGGAGCCAAATGACCTGGGTTCAAATGTGGAGTCCCCCATCTAAGAGCTGTGTAACCTTGGAGAGATCACTTAATCTCTTGGTGCTGGGCAAAGGTGTATCAGTTACTGCCACTGATGAGCAATTTTTAGCAATGGCAGACCTATGTTATTTTAAGATTGTTAGTTCACACTTATATTCCTCACTATAACAAATTTTGCTTGCAATATCCCACTTTTTAGCAAGTGTGGGTTTCTTAAGATCTTAAGACTTTATCTTATCTTGACAGCAGTAAGGGGGTGGAAGGCAGAGAGAACACCGAGGAAAGGCAGGGTAGGAAAGAGTATGCCAAGAGCTAGATAATAACAAGACTGGGGGGACTAGGTGACGCTTGAGCCCTGGAGCTGCTTCCTCTCACCTCCCTAACCAAGGAGAAGCCCACCACACTACACTTCATAGCCCCGGCCTCTCTCCTGGTGCCAGTGATCACAGTTGCAGTTTTACAGCTGGTGGTGTGGCTTGGATGGCTATGGGCTTCCTAGGCAGCTCAGTGGTAAAGAACCCGCCTGCCAATGCAGGAGATGTGGGTTCGACCCCTCGGTGATTTTTAAGTTGAGGCATTGAGATCAAACAGACCTAGGTTTGCAGACTGGCTTCTGCTCTCACAGTCTGTGTGTGCTTCAGCATGTTAATTTGCTCGAGCCACAGCTTNAAATAACATCTTTCAGATGAGGAAAATATAGTTCATTGAGATAAAACCAGTTGTTACTTTGATCTGACATCACAGAGGCTTCATTTGTGGGAATGTATAAAGAGAAGAAGCCTAGAAGAGAAGGAAAGGAATTCACACTCCATTTTTGTAGAAAAGGATGGTGAGCCCCAGACTCATGAGCCCAGGGATAGAATTCCAATACACATTCAGGGAGCGTTTTACTTCCTAACGTGGTGATCGCTAGAAATCATACTGGCTCACTAGGAGGTATTTGCACTACATAAGTGCATTGCCTTACTTGATAATGTTGCTGTGACAATAAAGGAAAGCTGTAGGCAAAGTGCAGTATATTTTGATTTCAACAGAGTATGCAAAAAGTTCCCCTTTATACTTTATGCATAAGAGTGAAATGTGTGTTCATGTGGATTTATCACCGAGACCAAAGATCAATAAACTTTTTCTGTAAATAGGCAGACAGTATGTATGTCAAACTTTGCTGGCCATATTGTCTGTTGTAACTACTCAGTTTTGCCATTGCAATGTGAGAAACATAGACAGCCATAGACACTGTGTAAACAAATAAGAGTGGCTGTGTTCCAATAAAGCTTTATTTACAAAAACAAGCTGCTGGCCAGATCTGGCCCTTGGCTATAGTTTGCCCACCCCTGGCCTAGATGCTTGAATGACTGTAACCCTAATGTGCTATGGACTGAACTGGCAAAGAGTTTCTATGTTGATCATGGGAGAAGAGGCTGACTACATTTATGAGTGATACAAAGCTGGGAGAAATATCCAACATGATGGATGACAAAGTCACAGTTTTAAATTAGGCTGAAACACCAAAACACCCAGTCCAAATTAATGTGAAGCGAGTTAATGCCTAAAAGCATACTGTTCTTTGATTAACAAAACACCATGAATATCGAAACTAAGCTACATTCTATCAACACAATGAAAGGAGAAAACTGGGTTTGGCTGTAACCGCTCAAAAATGACTGGGGGCTGGCCAGCGACTTCACTTGTTATTCATTCACTCACTTCTGCAGTTTCCAGCAATGAAGTCCCCGTTGCTTTCTAGGCCCTATGTAAGTGCTGGAGGGATTTTGATGATAAACAAAATAGTCCCAGTCCTTAAAGACATGTAATATAAACTATTAGACAAGGAAGATGTCCCCTTATTCATTCTCTCATTCATTCATTCAGTTATTCGGTTTTTCAACAGCTAAATATTGCAGCCAACATCATGGCAAGGCCAGGTCAGGGTACAAGGATGACAAAGGCAAATGAGATTCAGTCTTTGCCTTTAAGGAGCTCTGATTATAATTTTGGAGATACGTTATATGTGAACAGATCAATTACAGCACAGCATGGTATATACCATTTCAGAAATATGAACTGAAGGTATGAGAGCAGAGAAATTGAAGCAGCTAATGCACTCTAGATGATTCCATGAAACCCTAACATTTGAGCTATTTCTACAAAGTGGATTATGAGTTTTACTATCAGATATGTTGATATTTTGTTTAATGTCTGAAGGCTTTTTGTGCCTGGTTATAAACAACCACAAATACTGTGTTTTACTTTGATGTTCCATTTACTAAAATCATCCGTTAGACACTAGGTAAGTTTTTCAGAACAACTCTTTTGGTAATGTAAATGTTGCTTACACATTTTTACTAACCTCCAGCAAAGGAATTAAACTACGATGACAAGCGTAATATTAGTTGGGTTTTCTGCAGAAACACTCCCTGATTAGGGCTCAATTGTGCACAGTGTGTTTGGGAGCTGAAAAATGCCATGGGCGGAGGAGCCTGGTAGGCTGAGGTTCATGGGGTCGCTAAGAGTCGGACACGACTGAGCGTCTTCACTTTCACTTTTCACTTTCATGCACTGGAGAAGGAAATGGCAACCCACTCCAGTGTTCTTGCCTGAAGAATCCAGGGATGGTGGAGCCTGGCGGGCTGCCATCTATGGGGTTGCACAGAGTCAGACATGACTGAAGTGACTTAACTTAGGGACCCAGCAGTGGGGGGAACTGGAGACTCAGTCTGGGTAAGGAGAGTCAGCCAGAACGGATATGTCGTCAAGCCAGCTACTATAGCTAGTGACTGAAACTCACCACATGAGGAAGCTCTGGGAAATGATGCAAAGCCATGCCTGGAAATAATCACGGCCAGGGGTGAGGGAACCGAGGTATCTATGCTCCCACACCTGTCGGTCATTGGGTAGGGGCTGTGGCAGGATAGTGACAGGCATGGTCAATTCCAAGGCACTTGCAGTCTACCCTGTGCACACATGAGGGTGGGTTCTGGAAGTCTGTGGACAGCCCAGTGACAAAGATGTGGCTGGAGTGCCTGAAAATGGGGTTCTGAGGGCACAGGGGTGAGATGCGAGTGGGACCTGCTACCTGCACTATATGTGAGTCTTGGAAACATCAGACACCTTCAAGAGCAGGTGAAATATACAAACAGAATGCTTACAAACGTACTAAATCCTATTCTAAAACAGCAACACCAAGCATTCCATTCATTGCTTCATTATATTTGTCCTTGTACCTGTAACATTCTCAGGTTATTTCTACGCACTTTTCATTTCTTCTAGGGTTTTCATTGTAACATTTTGACAACTTTCCTGGTTGTATTCATTATGCTGTACCCAAAGTAAAAGGAGAACTTCTCAGGCCACTTGAAGTTAAAGACCACCTAAAGCAATGCAAGTCTGGTCATAAGATTAAGTAAAGCCCATTCACTATATCCTCTAGATAGAACTTTCTGGACTTACCCTTTCACATGGACTTTACTTTTTGGCAGTTTAGGGATAGCCTCACAAAGTGTGTACGCTGAATGTCATGTTTGGCTAGTGTTAGACTTCTTTGCCGGGCTTCCTTGCTGGCTCAGCAGTAAAGACCTCACCGGCCAATGCAGGAGACGTGAGTTCGATCCCTGGGTAGGGAAGATCCCCTGGAGAAGGAAATGGCAACCCACTCCAGTATTCTTGCCTGGAAATGCCATGGACAGAGGAGCCTGGTGGGCTAGTCCATGCAGTCACGGAAGAGCTGGACATGAACTCAGTGACTAAACAGCAACACAGCACAGCTCTCTGCCTCTTTTGCTGTCACTTTAATTTACTGATCTTGTCTGTTAGCATTATTAAAAAGGCACAAATTTCTGTTTCTATTTTATTGTAATTTCTACAGCTTTGTAGAGGTTTCATCTCCTAGGAGATGAGCAATTCAGTCTGTGTACTTAGCACAACTCTCAAGGACATTGGGCTAATTAATCATTTTGGAACACTGACTTGAACCCTCTTTCTATCTGGCCATTATGCATGGCCATCAGTACTGATTTGTCTTGCCTACACTTTGAACATAATAAACTTTGTTATTTTTGGAATTACTTGACTTATGCATGCTTGTCTAGTTTATTCTTTCTTAATTGCACTAATAGAAGCAAGTACAGATTTCTATCTCATATGCGGACAAATATTTGATCAAAGAATATAAAAAATATTTGCTTCTATGGGAAATGGCATGTTTTGTGACAAAAGTACAGACCCGGGAGCCAAATGACCTGGGTTCAAATGTGGAGTCCCCCATCTAAGAGCTGTGTAACCTTGGAGAGATCACTTAATCTCTTGGTGCTGGGCAAAGGTGTATCAGTTACTGCCACTGATGAGCAATTTTTAGCAATGGCAGACCTATGTTATTTTAAGATTGTTAGTTCACACTTATATTCCTCACTATAACAAATTTTGCTTGCAATATCCCACTTTTTAGCAAGTGTGGGTTTCTTAAGATCTTAAGACTTTATCTTATCTTGACAGCAGTAAGGGGGTGGAAGGCAGAGAGAACACCGAGGAAAGGCAGGGTAGGAAAGAGTATGCCAAGAGCTAGATAATAACAAGACTGGGGGGACTAGGTGACGCTTGAGCCCTGGAGCTGCTTCCTCTCACCTCCCTAACCAAGGAGAAGCCCACCACACTACACTTCATAGCCCCGGCCTCTCTCCTGGTGCCAGTGATCACAGTTGCAGTTTTACAGCTGGTGGTGTGGCTTGGATGGCTATGGGCTTCCTAGGCAGCTCAGTGGTAAAGAACCCGCCTGCCAATGCAGGAGATGTGGGTTCGACCCCTCGGTGATTTTTAAGTTGAGGCATTGAGATCAAACAGACCTAGGTTTGCAGACTGGCTTCTGCTCTCACAGTCTGTGTGTGCTTCAGCATGTTAATTTGCTCGAGCCACAGCTTCCTTGGCCACGAATTAAGGCTAACGAAAGTTCTCTAGGCTATTTTCTTCAGATCCACTGTCCATAAACCTGCACCAACCTATACAGGAGACTGACCTATCTGGACTAGACCAGTGGTTCTCAAATGGGACAATTTTGTCCCCTCAAGGGACCCCTGGAGATACAGAGACATTCTGGAGTGTCACAGCTGAGGAAATTGCTATTAACATCTAGTTGGGTAGAGGCCAGGGATGCTATTAAACACCCTGCGGTGTGCAGGAGAGTTTCCTCACAACAAAGAATTGCCAACCCCAAATATCAATAGTGCAGAGGTTTGAGAAACCTGGGCTATACCAACAGGTTCTCTGCCCCTCTGGCTTCTGGCCAGTAGGGAGCCCTAGCAGGAATCAGGAGAGGAGTATGAAGTCCAGCTAGTCATTCCCTTTGCTCCAACTCAAAGCGGTTGCCTTGTGTTGGCTATTGCCCTCCCCACAGGCCCTGACTCCACTCAAAGCAGGCTTTTCTCCCTCTGAGATTTGGCAGCTGCTGTCTGTGTTCATTTCTTTGACTTAAGGATGTTTAACAGCTCTGCTGATACTGGCCCCAGGGTACCACACTTCCTTTTGAGGCTCCTTTGTACCTTGCCACATCTTTGTAAATAGACCCCTTTCAAATAAACTTTCTTCAAATGATCTTAGCTTGATGATATGTTTTCTTTTAGGATTCTGAGTGATGCCAATAACAACCTCTTAAGGCTGTTATAAGGATTTCAATGAGATAATAGATGGAAACTTTTTACACAATGTGAGGCACGCCATGAACATTCAATAAATTATAGCCTTCTCTCAGTTTCACCTTCAGTTCAGTTCAGTTGCTCAGTCGTGTCTGCCTCTTTGCGACCCCATGAAGTGCAGCACTCCAGGCCTCCCTGTCTGTCATCAACTCCCGGAGTTCATTCAAACTCAGGTCCATTGAGTCAGTGACGCCATCCAGCCATCTCATCCTCTGTCGTCCCCTTCTCCTCCTGCCCCCAATNTATCTACATCCATAGTTCATCAGGCACTCTATCTATCAGATCTAGGGCCTTAAATCTATTTCTCACTTCCACTGTATAAAAATAAGGGATTTGATTTAGATCATACCTGAATGGTCTAGCGGTTTTCCCTACTTTCTTCAATTTGAATCTGAATTTGGTAATAACGAGTTCATGATCTGAGCCAGTCAACTCCTGGTCTTGTTTTCATTGACTGTATAGAGCTTCTCCAACTTTGGCTGCAAAGAATTTACCACTCAGTAAATCACTATGGAACAAATGATTCTTTCTGTGAAATGGAGGCTAATATTACCTAGCTTGAAATGATTTAGGATTCTCAACAATCTGCATGTCTTCAGTTAAAATTCTATATTAGTTCAGTCTCTAAGACATTTTTAGTCCTGTTTTTAAGACTGTTGAATCAATTCCAACTTATCAATCAAGGTCAGATTTGTCACTGGAGCATCTGCTTGCCAACATGAGCATGCTCGAATTTTGTTGAGCTATTTTCACTAGCCCGACATACTAGCACATGCCAGGCTGTCTCCAGATCATGATATTGTCATAAATGGCCCCCAGTGTGTTGGGAACTACTGGTAGGTTGTCTCTGGGAAAAAAAGGAGAAGTTCTAAAGAGAAACAGATTTTTCAAATCTGGTATTAAGCAGAGAGTTCTTTAATTCAGGACTGCTGAGGACCTTTGTTATATTAATATGAAGTCATGATCCCTTGGGAGAGGGTCTCAAAAGGTGGTGATTCCCACATTCTTTATTGCTTAAAACCCTATATTTTAGATATGTAATGAAACACCCAATGGATACCTATTCCACTGTCTTAGAAATGCTACTTTCAAGAATACCAAATCATGAGGATTTTTGCATTTTTCTTAACTACTTAGGTTTCTAAAATGATTGGTCTGCCATAATGGAGGAAAGGGCACAAACTCATTTACACTCCCTCATCCAGTCCTCCTAGGAGCAGAAGCACCAGAATCGAAAGAGATTAGGTTTTGCTGTGAGCTTGACTTAGTACAAGCTTCAGCTCTGTCACTTGGCAGCTGTATAAAGTTCTGCAGATCGATTATCTCAGCCTCAGTCTTCTCATCCATAAAAATGAGAACAGTCACTCCATAGAGAGACTACAGAACCACGAGAGGAGACGATGTCTTTGAAAGGCCATAGCAAGGTCTGGCACATAGTAGGTGAAATTTCATTCATGAAGTGTCAGGCACTGATCAAATCAGTGCAGACAGGGACTGCAGCCATGAAGTTAAAAGATACTTGTTCCCTGGAAGGAAAGCGATGACAAATAGTGACAGCATTAAAAAGCAGAGACATCACTTTCCTGACAAAAGTCCATGTGGTCAAAGATACGGTTTTTCCAATGGTCATGTATGGATGTGAGAGTTGGACCATAAAGAAGGCTGAGTGCTGAGGAATTGATGCTTTTGAGTTGTGGTGCTGGAGAAGAATCTTGAGAGTCCCTTGGACTGCAAGATCAAATNTTTCCTGACAAAAGTCCATGTGGTCAAAGATACGGTTTTTCCAATGGTCATGTATGGATGTGAGAGTTGGACCATAAAGAAGGCTGAGTGCTGAGGAATTGATGCTTTTGAGTTGTGGTGCTGGAGAAGAATCTTGAGAGTCCCTTGGACTGCAAGATCAAATCACTCAATCCTAAAGGAAATCAACCCTGAATATTCATTGGAAGGACTGATGCTGAAGCTGAAGCTCCAATACTTTGGCCACCTGATGTGAAGAGGCCACTCATTGGAAAAGACCCTGATGCTGGGAAAAAACTGAAGTCAAAAGGAGAAGAAGGCGGCAGAGGATAAGATGGTTAGATAGCATCACCAACTCAATGGACATGAACTTGAGCCAACTCTGGGAGAGAGTGAAGGACAGGGAAGCCTGGTGCACTACAGTCCATGGGGTCGCAAAGAGTCAGACACAACTTAGCCACTAAACAACAGCAGGCAGTGATAGGGAATCTGAGGCTGGAGTTATAAGCCAAACAGAGAAAAGTCCCCGCCCTTAGGAGACTCTAGCCCAGCAGAGCAAGAGAGAAACTTCTACAGAGTCTGGCTTCCCAGGTAATTCCAAGGGACAGCAGGGTGGGCCCCAGGGCCCCAGGGCAGCAGCATGCAACACTCAGGGGAAGTCTGTTGCCAGGTTCCTGGTGAAGGCACAGAGGCCGTGCAGAGGGGCCCTGAGCCCTCCTGCTCCCCAGTGTGACGGAAGCACAGAGCCACAGAGTGCCGGTGAGGCCACATACCCTAGAGCACTTGGCAGCCCCACGGTCGGAGCCGAAGACACAAAGGGAGACCAGTCAGGGAAAATCCGTCTCCTTACCTGAGTTATAAGATGAGCTCATGTTTGATGCTGGAGACTGAGGCCATGAAAACCTGGGCATGACACAGACAGACCAGAGGCCAGGAGCTCTGTTGATCCTGAAGAGATGCATACAACTTTTTGAAACTGGTGGCACACGCCCCAGTGAGCAGCTGCTCAGTGCCCTATTTTGCTCTCCTGTCTCCAAAGGATGGGGCTAAATGATGCCCTGTGCTGCCTGCATCGTCTCCATCACCTGCCTGCCTGGGAGATGGAGGAGTCGGTCTCTTAACTGCTTGCTTTTCTCCCTCTGTCTACTCCCCCCACATGCTCACCTACCGGCCTCAGGCATTTCATCGTGCATGCCACAATTCACCCTGCCCAGAGCGCAGGCAGGGGCTTCAGCTTCTTCACTCTGCAAATCGAGTGCACACCGACTCCTGCCCTGCCAACATCATGAATCATATAGTTCGACATATTCTCCTGATTAGATCACGTTTAAGTCTTGAAAGGGAGATCCTAGCAAGCTCAGGAAGAAGGCAAAATATTTCGTTTATACCAAATGACAAACACAACTGCGTGTGCTTCCTTTGTGTATCAATTAGCAGCATATGGTGAGAGTGAAACGCGCTAATAAAGTTATAAAGAAATATAAGGGTTAGGGAGACGGTCGCTTCCTCATGGGCTCAGGCAAAAGCGTCTGCTGCTAACACTGCAATTTCCAAACAGATTGTCTGAACACCTGCAGATGTTCAAAGACCCTCCTGCTCTCAAGTGCTCGCCTTCATGTCTCTCTCAACAAATCAGCCTAATTCAGGGAGAGGTACCGTGCTTGGGTTAGAGAAGCTACGTGACAAACAAGCTTCCTCTCCCGCGCCGACCCCGATCAGTTGGGACTGCCTGGACTACGGTGCTGAGAAGCGTTCTGAGGCCACACTTGGGCCCAGTGGGAACGAGGATGGATTAGTTACAGTGTTTGCCTTGAGAAGGTCACAGGGCAAGGAAGATGCCTGTGCACACCTTTGGCCTTTCAGCTGGGGAACAGTCATAACTGAGGGATTGAAGATGGTGTGGTCTTGGGGACGTCATGCACTGTCCTCAGCCTCAGCTTCCTGACTATAACATCAAGATGTTGGTATTTCCTTTATAGGGTCATAGTGAAGATCATATCCAGTGAAGTGTATAGAACTGCTTTGGGAACCCCAATGTATTTACAAACAGAAGCCCAATGTATTATAACTGCAAATATTTCTTACTCAAATAAATGTGTGTATGTGCATGTGTTTGCTTTTCTAACACTCTAGGGAAGGGTTTGTCAGCCTCAGCACTGTTGACAATCTGCACTGGATTGCTCCTAACTGTGGGGGCTGCCCTGTGCATTGCAGAACCTTTAGTAGCATCACTGGTCTCAACTCACTAGATGCTAGCAGCAGTTCCCAGCAATCAAAATGTCAGTCAAAGATATTCCAGACATTGCCAAGTGTCCAATGGAGATGGAAGTGCCCCAGAATCATGGGTCTAGGTCAGTTGCTTTCCCCTCTGGCTGCACATCAGACCCACCTGGAGGGTTTTTAAAACTGTATCAATGCCAGTTTTCAAGCCCCAAAGAAGAGCTTTTTATTTAACTGACCAGAGCAGGTGGGAGGCCAGCATCTATCCCCTGATGATTCTAATCTCAGAGTTGAAGATCTCTCAGGAAGCTGTATGGATTCCTTCCTGAGAGAATGCAGGCTCTTCTCTCCTGAAAGCAAGAGGCCTCCCCACTTTTCAGGTAAAGGCCAAGGGCCCTCCCAGGGGGAAATCGGGCAGAGAGTTCCCCTCACCTCAGCCCAATATGCAATTTCCTTCCTCCATTCAATCACAAAAGTTCCCGTTTTTAATGAGCATATGAACAATTTGTCCTTTAACAGACGATGGAAGAGTGATGAAGGAGATAGTTAAACGTGATGGATATCCATGCTTGTCCATCTTACAGCAACTTTTCAGAGACAATGAAAGCCCTAAGATGCCTTTGATAAAATGGAACTAGACAGAAACATAACAAGTAACATATGACTGGGTACAAATGGTAAAATTAAAGGCAAACATTGTTGATGAGCTCACTAGACCCTGAAGTATTGGAGCACAATATTAGCCTTGGTGGAAAATAACTACATTGAAATATGTCCTTCCTGCTACATGGCTATCTTAAGGCTCTGGAAGCATTTTGTCTCTCTCAGAGTCTTGTCTCTGTCACCAGGCATTTTCAATAGAATGAACAAAGCAGAGAGTTTGGAAATGAAAGTGAAGGATAATTGAAATCTTGCCTTGATCTATTGTTACACCTGAATAGGCTAAGAGACAAATACTTGGTCCCTGCAGAGACTCTCCCAGAAGCCCTTCACCTCCTGGGGCTGGCATAGCAACACTCACGGAACTCCCAGCACAGATGAATCACCGCGCTAAACTCTCTGGGGAATACTAAGATAGATAAGACACAGATCCTGTCCTCCAGGTGTTTGTAGTCTAGTTAGGGACCTATAAAAACATGATCAACAATACTGAGTAGCCTGAGTTCAACTCCAAATGAGACTCCAAAGAGAAATACTGAGCTGGGAGGTTTCAGATGAAGCTAAGTGGAAGCTGGACATGAAGGCAGGGCAGCCCTCTGAAACCCAGACATCATTTCTTAGAACTGGTATACAAGAGGGCTGTTGGTCTCCTGATACATAAGGGAGCTGTGCAAAAAACAGAAAGTCCTGGCCCTTCACCATGGGGCAGAGATAGCTTCCAGAATAGAGCTCTGTTTTCCAGCAGAAGAAAACAGGACCTCCGTGTGAAGCAAGGATGTTGCAAGGCTGGCCAGCTCTGGGCAGAGAGGAGTGAGACTGCATGTGGGCCTGTGTGGAACGCCCTCTGGGGACTCCTGGACACACGCAAGTATCGATTAGGAATCCGTCAGCAGATATCTTTATTCTGAGCTCAGGGGGTAGGGAGCGCTGTGATACCAGTGAGAGAACAGAAGGGATGGGCAGCTAGGCAGAAAACACGCAGACTTGAGGATCAGGAGAGAAGCATGTTTTGAGTACGTCTAATTGCAAAACTACGTGTGAGGCAAGCGATGCTATAAATAATCAGCACTATCAGGACTGAGATAACATGTCACTATGGCCAAGAGCCTGAAATCTCCCTTGACCAAGACGCGTTGCTCTTGAAGTGGCATTTAACCCCGGCAGCCTCAGGAAGCCCAACTCAGCAGCTTGTATGCCAGTGAGGCCTCGCCTGGGCCATGAGAGGCACGGGTGGGACTTTAGAACAGCTGCTGTTAATCCATGGCCTCATCCAAGCCCCCTCCACTCCCTCCTTACAGCCTCACCCCTAGAGCCTCTGCGCCACATGGCAGCAGAATGCGTCTTTTATAGCTGCAAGGGACCATGATGCTGCCCTTCCCCTACTCTCTCTCAGGAAAAAACCCAAACTTCCTCCCATGTCCACTGGACTCACAGGATCCACCAAGTCTGCTCCCCAGACTCATTCCTCAGCTTTCTTTGTCTGACTCACTTCACTTCAGTGACAAGGGCTTGGTCCTGGACCTAGGACGTTCCTAACTCATTTCACGCCCTGGGGCCTTTGCACTTGCTTCCAAGACACCATTCTCCATATATTTGCATGTTTGTTCCATGTCTCCGTTCAGGTCTCTGCTCCCCTATTAGGTTCCCAGAGAGCTCTTCCTGCCCATGTTCCTTAAGAGAGTGTCTATCCCAAGCACTTAGGAGAACACCTGCCATGTCATACACCATAAGTATGTATTAAATGAATGAATGAGCACTCTCTCCCTGACTATCAGGCAACCTTCTGAGCACGCTAGACCCCCTTTTGAAGGCCTAGGTTTGGAAGCCACTAGCAGGCACTTCCTGGTTACAAAGTCCCCAGCTAACTACCTGGTCCTCTTCCCTGTCACTCTCACATCACCAGAAATATCTGTCCCCATTGGATCCCAACATGCACCGACACGGCTGACTTACTATTTTATTGACTTAGTTTTGCTTCTCTCAGCCCACAAGAATATCAGCCTCCTAAGATAAGGATTGTACCTTGTTTGTTTATTGTTGTAACCCTAATGTCAGGCAAAGAATAGGTGTTCGGTAAATTTTTCTTGAATATCCATCCAGCTAGGCCAGGATTTTCTTGCACCTATGTTTTGCTGGTTATTTTCGCCCCAGGGCCAAATCTTACATTTACTAAATTGATTAGATATCACTGCACTAGATTCAACTGCTCCTTCTAGTCCACTGGGATCTTCGTGATCCTGATTCCATCATTCAGTATAACACTGTCTTTGCCTGTCTGCAGAAATTTTATAAAGCTGCTACCCACATCGTTTTCAAGGCAGAGATGGCAGTGGTGGATGAGTGGGCAAGCCCCTCTGGCCTCTGGCCTCCTCACTGTCCTTGCTGACCAAGTTGGGGAAGTCAGGGCCCAGCCTCCTCTGTTCAGTTCAGTCACTCAGTCACGTCTGTCTCTTTGCAGCCCCATGGACTGTAGCACACCAGGATTCCCTGTCCATCACCAACTCCCAGACCTTTCCCGGTTAGGCAGTGATGCCATCTAACCTCATCCTCTGTCGTCCCCTTCTTTTCCTGCCTTCAATCTTTCCCGCATCAGGGGTCTTTTTCAGTCAGCTCTTCACATCAGGTGGCCAAAGTATTGGAGCTTCAGCTTCAGCATCAGTCCTTCGAATGAATATTCAGGACTGATTTTCTTTAGGTTTGACTGGTTTGATCTCCTTGCTGTCCAAGAGACTCTCAAGAGTCTTCAGCCTCCTCTACCCACACCCCAAAAAGAGGAATACAGAACAGACCCCAAGTATAAGAAGAGGCTGGACCACATTCTGAACCCTACCTTCTCCACTTCCTACTTTGTAAATCTTGGTCATGGCAATTTTCTTTGACTCCTTGCATCTGATTTTCTTTTTTTCTGGTACATAAGACAATAATTCCTACCCCTAGAGTTGTCGCGAGGACTGAACACAGCAACAAAATACCCAGGACCACCCCAGGCATTTGATGAATGTGTTAAACCTGTATGTTTAAACAACAAACAACTCTTAGCAGGCCAAATTTGGAACTGAAAGAGGAGAACGAAACCCAGATATTTCACTGAATCTTTTCAAGCCAATGGGAGAAAAAAAAAATCAGTACAGGTAAAAATTAGCTGAGTCAGAGGTCATGTGGACAGCTGTAGTCTTGTTCAACCTTCCTGTTAAAGTCCCCATGTATCCATAAACCTGAAGACACGGGACGGCGGGGCTCATACGGGGGCAGCAGGAGCTATGCAGGGACACGGGTCCCTACTTGGACCCTGGAGAGCAGGCGGCGGGCGCGGGGCTCCACTCGCTCCCACAGCGCCTTCCTCGAGCACTGAAGCAGCACGCGCAGCCAGCTGGCAGTTTTGCATCCACTTCACGCTCATTTAAATAATGGGGCAAACTATAAAGATGGGGAGATGATCATAAAAAGCTCAGGGAATGTATGCAAATAGAAAGCTCTTCAAAATTCAGAGGAGGCTGGGAGAACAAAGATAATCAAGAGCATTATCAACCTGCCCCAGGTGTGCAGGCGCTGGGAGCCCGAGGGGAGTGCTTGCCGGGAGGGGAGGGGGCAGCCCCCACCACTGCACCCGGAATCTGTATCCACTTTTATTTATGAACTCTCTCTCTCTCTCTCTCTCTCTCGAGCTCCTGAGAATCCTAGAAGATGGAGCTCAAGTGCATTTAAGAATGGAGGAAAGTGGAAGTTAGCTGTTTGCAGTGATGTCTGTTCTTAACCCTGAGCCCTGAACACCTTCATCCTGATGACAAAACCAATAGGTGCAGCATCAAGATGCCAGCGTCATCACCCCTCTGCTCAAAGACCTCAGTGGCTGTCGCCTCACTCAGAATAAAGCCAAACACCCCCACCCAAGGCCTCCGAAGACACCCCCAGCCCTCTCACTTCACTCTCTGCCTCCTTCCCCCTTTCCCCCCAGAGCCACACCCTACTTCTTGCAGATCCTTGGACACCCATGGGGCTCTCATTTTAGGCCTTTGCTCACCCTCCCTCCTGGCTTTCAACTTCAGCTGGGAGGTCTCACTTGCATGGAGACTTGTCTACCCAGTCTTTCTCCTCGACTCTCCATCTGCCTTCTTTGTAATAAATAAATGAATGAATGCCTTTTCAAAATTTCACCTGCCTCCATCAAGCACCTACTCAGCGCCCTTTGGGTGCTGAGCCCTGTAATAGTTAAAATGTAGGTCAGTTCAGTTCATTCACTCAGTGTGTCCGACTCTTTGCAACCCCATGAATTGCAGCACGCCAGGCCTCTCTGTCCATCACCATCTCCCGGAGTTCACTCAGACTCATGTCCATCTAGTCAGTGCTGCCATCCAGCCATCTCATCCTCGATCGTCCCCTTCTCCTCCTGCCCCCAATCCCTCCCAGCATCAGAGTCTTTTCCAATGAGTCAACTCTTCACATGAGGTGGCCAAAGTACTCACCTTTAGCATCATTCCTTCCAAAGAAATCTCAGCGCTGATCTCCTTCAGAATGGACTGGCTAGATCTCCTTGCAGTCCAAGGGACTGTCAAGAGTCTTCCCCAACACGACATCAATTCTTTGGCACTCAGCTTTCTTCACAGTCCAAAGCTCATTTCCATGCATGACCACTGGAAAAACCATAGCCTTGACTAGATGGACCTTTGTTGGCAAAGTAATGTCTCTNCGCACTTCAGGTCCTCCTCTGGCAGGAACAGTTGCTACGCTGCTTTGCACAGTGTCTGCTGCCTGTAAATCGTTCCCTGCAAACGTGCATGCTCAGTCAGTTCAGTCAGGTCCGCCTCTCTGTGACCCTGTGCACCACAGCCCACCAGGCTCCTCTGTCCATGGGATTCTTCAGGCAAGAATACTGGAGTGGGTTGCCCTGAACTCCTCCAGGGGATCTTCCCGACCCAGGGATCGAATCCGGGTCTCCGGCATCTCCTGCATTGCAGGTGGATTCTTAACTCTGAGCCACCAGGGAAGCCCAGATCTTCCCCTCCCAACCTGTAAGTCCCTCTGTATGGGAACGGCATCGAACCTTCTCTCTCACACCGCCGCCTTGCAGAGCAACTGCTCAGCACGTGGATGAAGCAATCAGCTGGAGAATCAGAATGAGGAAAGGACACAGGACCAAGGCCCAGACCAGACTCATGTAGAGAAATGTGGGCGGGGCTTCCTCAAAGGGCTTGCCTGGAACGCCAGGAGATGGCCAGCCATGGAACCTCCTAAACTCTGGACTGATTCTGCAGCTGAGCTCTCCTTATGGCTTACTTGGCCCACAAGCTCCTCAGCTCTTGGGTTGTGAATGNACAGGACCAAGGCCCAGACCAGACTCATGTAGAGAAATGTGGGCGGGGCTTCCTCAAAGGGCTTGCCTGGAACGCCAGGAGATGGCCAGCCATGGAACCTCCTAAACTCTGGACTGATTCTGCAGCTGAGCTCTCCTTATGGCTTACTTGGCCCACAAGCTCCTCAGCTCTTGGGTTGTGAATGCGCCCAAGGATGTTTACCACTCTGCCTCTTCTGTCTGCTTTGCTTTTTTTAACTTGCATTTTTAGGCTCCCAAAGGTGCTCCATAAATGAAGATATAATCTCATATTCTTGGCAGGAAAATGTCCTGGCCCCTCGTAGCATTTTCTAACTGCTTGTTGATGGGTAAACTAAAAAACTCAGCAGGAGAGCTCATCTTGCCCTCTGAGAGTCTGGGTGCAGCAGCCAATCTCGATAACCATGACAGGGAGTAGTGATAGGCCAAGAAATATATTCTCATAGCAGAAAAAAAAATAAACATCTTTATTTCTCCCAGTGAAGGCATTCCGCTCAGCATGGGGATGCAGAATTGCATGGGAACTTTGAGCAAGAGGTTGTCAGACAGATCTGGCNGCAGCAGCCAATCTCGATAACCATGACAGGGAGTAGTGATAGGCCAAGAAATATATTCTCATAGCAGAAAAAAAAATAAACATCTTTATTTCTCCCAGTGAAGGCATTCCGCTCAGCATGGGGATGCAGAATTGCATGGGAACTTTGAGCAAGAGGTTGTCAGACAGATCTGGCTTCAGACTAGCCACTGGCCTCAGGCAGTATAGTTGCTCTTGGCAGACTCCAGTTCCCTCATCTATAAACTTAGGACTGCAATAGTACTATGCCATTCGTTTGTGGTAAGGAATAAATGTGGGCTATGGAATGTAAACATTTGTGCACATGAAGACTTGTATACCAATGTTCAAAACAGCTTCATGTAATAGTCAAATGATAGAAGCAATCCAAATAGCCACTAACATATGAATAGATAAACAACTTGTGCTATATTCATATAATGGAATACTACTCAGCAACAGAAAGGAATAAACTCTTGATATACATCACAACTGGATAAGGAAATGTCAACCCACTCCAGTATTCTTGCCTGGGAAATCCTATGGACAGAGGAGCCTGGCGGGCTCCAGTCCATGGGGTTGCAAAGGGTTGGACCCAACTGAAGTGACTCAGCACACACTAGAAAAGTCAGATTTAGTGACAGAGAGCATATGAATGGTTGTGTGGAGACAGAACTAGGGGTCAGGGGACAAGAAACTTAGGGAAGGATTAGAAAGGGGCCAAAGGAAACTTCTTGGGAGTGATCAATATGCTCACTATTTGTGATAATGGTTTAATGGGCATATTCATATGTCAAAATTTATCAAATTGTTCATATGTGCAGTTTACTGAATGTCAATGATAACTCAGTAAAGCAGTTAAAACTATATGAGATAACAGATGTAAGTAAAGCAAGCTTTAGTAAATAAATGGTGGTTTTTACAATGAAGACAATGGTGAAGATAAGGTTGATAGTGCCATTAATGGCATTATTCCCGCAGCTGTGCCTCTTGGGAGGGAATAGAGCTTCTTTCTTACATCCTTGGAACGTCCACACTCCTTTCTCTTCCTCCATTAATCACTCTGACCATCTAAGGTCCAGAATAATCCTCACTCCCTCAGTGTCCCTGAAAGTCATTCCCTTCTGTGACTGTCTACATTTGCTGTAGCTCAAAACCTTTCTCTGCACTGAACACCAACAGAGAGCCTTGATTTTGAGTTCAAACAGGCATGAGCTAAAATTGGCTTTCTCACTTCCTCATTTGACCAAGCCTCAGCTTTCTCATCTATAAGCTGGGGATGGTAATAACAGACATATAGCTGGCATGCCCAGAGGAGATAGTGTGAGTAAGACTCGAGGCTCACAGAGAATAAACATCCAATTACTCTTCTTTCCCTGAGTTCCAAAAAAAAAAAAAAAAGACAGGAGACGAGAGAGTGGCAGAGGGAAGCTACCATAGCCCCTCTATTCCCAAACAAGCCTAAATTAGGAGACGCCACTGAAGGTAAAAGCAGACCATATGCTTAATCCTAAACCTCAAATTTTAAGACTTATTCACGTGGTAATGGCAGCACAGAACTCAGTCTCCCAACATGAGGGCGTGAAAAGGGGGTTTATCCCTGGGAAAGAATGGAGGAATTTTGCTTTCTGTAGACTCCCAATAAAGAAGGGCAGGTGGTGGTTCTGAGACCAGAATGCCAAGTTTATTATTCTTACGTTGTACAGCAGGTAAGTCTCTTCCCTCTCACCCTTCAAAAGTGTGGGATGAGCAGAGGGCCAGAGAGAAACCAGGGGTGTTACACTAACGGAGTTTCCCACAGGAGTAAGCAGTTAAATTCTCCCTTTAAAATACTACTTCTGTACATTATTGCATGAGCAGGACCACCCCTTTCTCAACTATATTATGTCATAATGGCTGAGCACACAGAAAACTACAGTAAATACTCCGGTCATAAGTAATGAAATCATCACTTTTGGAAGACAACATGGGGAAAAGGACCTCCTCAGGCCGCAGCCCTCTCTAAGTCTCCTCTGCCCATATTCCTTCAGGGTCACAGAACTCACCACATCTCAAAGCAATTCATAACCCAGATTGCAACCACTGGCCCTTCAGATCATATTACTATGACCCATGACTTCTGGATCAGTATTAAACGAGACTGTGTCATCTTGCACATGGAATCCCTTCAAGGAGCTGAAGAAAGTTATCCATATAACCTCTAAGTCTTCTTGGTAGAAGACCACCCATCCTCCATTTCTAAATTCTTTCCCACATATCATGGTTTCATGAAACTCTTTACCCTCCTAATTCTCCTTCAGTGGACACACTCCAAAGTGTCAATGACCTTCCTAAAATGTGCTACCTTAAAAGCCACAGATGCAGTTACTCAATCCATCTAATAATCACTAGTAAATGAAATCAGATTCCCTATATGGCACGGTCTGTGGCCAGAACCACACACCTCCTACAAAAGAATCGAGGCTTCCTTCTGTGCTCTTGGCGGCAGCCTCACTCTGTTAACTCCTATTGAACGTNAAAAGCCACAGATGCAGTTACTCAATCCATCTAATAATCACTAGTAAATGAAATCAGATTCCCTATATGGCACGGTCTGTGGCCAGAACCACACACCTCCTACAAAAGAATCGAGGCTTCCTTCTGTGCTCTTGGCGGCAGCCTCACTCTGTTAACTCCTATTGAACGTGTGGTCAACAAAAGCTCTAAGGTATTTATTCACATCAATTGCTGGCAAGTCAGGGTTTCCTGATCTTCTATTTGTACTGCTGATTTTTTTTTTCTTTTTACTTCTATTTCACTTCTATCCCACTTCTATTTCACCATGTTACAACTCACCTTTTTCAAGAGGCAGCCAATGTGAGGGGATTAAGAGCATGGGAAGTCATCAGGCAGACTTGGGTACAAGCTTTGATTTTTCTGAGCTCCCATTTCCCCATTTATAAAATAGTAATGATGGTGCCGGTGACTTGAGATTGCTGTGAGGACAAAATGAGACCATGCATGTAAATAGCTTAGCACAACACCTGACACAAATAAGCAAATAAATTAGTTTATTACTATGGTGAATCCATAACACTATTATGAGAGGACACTAGGACACTATTATATGTGACACTAGGTATATTCATAATTTAAGAGGAAGGTATTTTAACTAATTTAGAAATGACCTTGTACTGTGCTTAGTACGCTCAGTCAGGTCCAACTATTTGTGACCCCTTGGACTGTAGCCCACCAGGCTCCTCTGTCCATAGGATTCTCCAGGCCAGAATACTGGAGTGGGTTGCCATGCTCTCTTCCAGGGGACCTTCCCAACCCAGGGATCAAACCCAGGTCTCCCACATTGCAGGCAGATTCTTTACCATCTGAGCCACCAGGAAGCCCAAGGATACTGGAGTGGGTAGCCTATCCCTTCTCTGGGAGAACTTCCCAACCCAGGAATCAAAGCAGGGTCTCCTGCATTGCAGGTGGATTCTTTACCAGCTGAACTACCAGGGAAGCCCAGAAATGGCCTTAGACCTAGGTTTATAAAACCACTGATATTCATTTCTAGTTGAATATATTCAGCATTTTTAGTTATTCTAAAGGCATTTGATGGGGTGAGAGAATATTAAATACTCCAGACTACTTGTGAATTAAGATGTGTTAGGGAGATATCCCTTTCAAACGTCAACCATTGAAAACCAACCTACCTTTTTTGGAAGCCTCTATCATTTTACCATGATGCTTCACAATCACTGTCAGCAGTTCTACGGTCAAGTCCTTCAATAGTCTGGGGTGGAAATCCTCTGGGACTACAAATATGGACTCTCTATGGAGCTGGCTGCCTCCCCACCCAAACTGTCTCCTACTCATACTTGTGATACCCTTTCCAGTGTTAAGACACTCTTCCTAACTAGATATTAATACAAGGAACCCAAATAGCATCCCAGTGGTTGAGCCATTCCCCAAGTGGTGGACCTCTTCCCTCTTCATCTTTCTCTGAACCTTTCTGTAAGGCTCTTTCTCGTTCAGATTCAGCTTGATTGTCAAGCCTCAGCACTTTCTGGAGTTTAGCCTCTGTAGTGTATTGATGTATTAGTCAATTTGAATTAGTCACACCTTTTGATACCCATACTTTGGCCATGTAACTTTACAGGGCCCACTTACTGTAGGCAGTGTCTTTGGTCTGGTTTTTTAATTCTGGCCTCAGTCATGTGATGAGCTTCGGCTAATGAAATGCTAGCAAACACAGTGCAAGCTCTTATATCTTTGTCACTGCCACAGGTACATTTCCCAGCTAGCCCCTGGACAGAGAAAGTCATTCCAGTTAAGCTGGCCAAGACCATCCTAAATCAACCAACAACCATTCCACCTCCAGAAGGTGAGCACAGCCAGCCAGGATTATCAGAGCCTATTAGCCAACCTGCAATTGACCCCAGATACACAGGACCCCTAACACCCCAACCCAGCCCCGTCTCAGCTGAGTCCTGCTGAGATCAGCTAAACTCTTCAGATTTCTAGGCTAAACAAATGCTATTGCCATATGTCAATGATAATTTGGGATTATCTGGTGGATCAGAGACAAAGAATCGTTTGCAATCTGGGAGACATGGGTTGGATTCGTAGGTTGGGAAGAGCTCCTGGAATAGGAAATGGTAATCCACTCTTGCATGGGAAATCCCATGGACAGAGAAGCCAGGCGGGCTACAGTCCATGGGGTCACAAAAGAGTGGGACATGACTCATGGACTAAACACTATGATACTTTATGGTTGTTATTAGCATTACTGTGGCAATAGATAACAAAAATAGTCTCGTCCACACGAACCTATATGAATTGTGTCTGGAAGACTTAAGAAAAAAATGGTAGCGGAGTCTAGCTCCACTTTATCAGCTACCTCTTATTTAAGCCTAAGCAGTTAAGAAAGCTTGGTGAGTGACAATCATGACTCTCTCTGAACAGTTGGCATCATGGTCAAAAACCTAATAACCTCAGCCCCCCAGTGAATGGAAGCTTGATGATTTCCTTAAATATAAAAAACTATCCAACTCCACCAAGAGACACAGACGCCAGCCACGAAGCTGACACTTGGCTTGACACCAGGACGCTCAGAAAGGACGGCTAATCTATTCACTGTCACCCAGAACAATTTTACCATCACAAGCCTGCTTTTGAAATATGAAATCTTGAGAGAGTTAAAACTTTCTCTGCAGCTTGGCTTGTTTCTTTTGCAGAGAGCTATTTTAAATGCCCCCAAACTTGTGTGGGAGTGCCAATCGGCCACATTTAATTGGCCAGACTGTGAGCCTCAGAGATGCAACACCCTCCAGAAAATTAAACATAGACATGATTGTTACTTTGCTCTGTTATTGTGGCTACAGAATGGCAAACCAATCTGTTGAAACTGAAAAATCCAGTCGCTCAATTATCTGTCAGGCCTACACAACTAAACATCACATAAGCAGCTTTTCTCCTTGCTTAGCTGAGGCATATTTTTGATTGAATATATTGCTTGCTCGGCTTTGTGTATGGCGAGACTCAAGATCCTCCTAACAGCCTGTCAGCTCCTTAGGAATAGGTTGGTCTCATAGACATTCATTCATTCACTCATTCATCCACTTAACCTATAAACATTTGCCACATACCTACTCTGTGCCAGAAACTGTTAGGTGCTGGGCATAAGGAAAAGTTAAATAACAATTTGTTAAATAAACAACTAGTAAGAGATCAAGGCAGGAACAAAAGCTATGTTTCTAAAGCAAAACTTCTCAACAGGGGGCAATTTTGCCCTCCCTGATCAGGGGATATTTGTTAAGGTCTGCAGAAATTTTTTGGTAATCATAACTAGAAGGGCAATGGCCACTGGAATCTAGTGGGTAGAGGCTAGGCACACTGCTAAATGTCTTATAATGCACACAACAGCCCTGACAAAAAAGAAGTGTCCAGCCCAAACAGCTAATAGTGTGGAAAGATTGGAAAATCCTGCTCTAAAGCCAGGCAATGGACTAATTTCTTTGAAACCAGTTTCTGTCTAATCCATCATTGTATCTTCTGTCCTGGCAAGGGCCCAGCAAAGGCTGGTGCCCCATAAATGCTGGCTAGATACATAGATAGATGAATGAGTATATGAATCTCATATCTATGGATGGTATCAATATATNCGTTCAGATTCAGCTTGATTGTCAAGCCTCAGCACTTTCTGGAGTTTAGCCTCTGTAGTGTATTGATGTATTAGTCAATTTGAATTAGTCACACCTTTTGATACCCATACTTTGGCCATGTAACTTTACAGGGCCCACTTACTGTAGGCAGTGTCTTTGGCCTGGTTTTTTAATTCTGGCCTCAGTCATGTGATGAGCTTCGGCTAATGAAATGCTAGCAAACACAGTGCAAGCTCTTATATCTTTGTCACTGCCACAGGTACATTTCCCAGCTAGCCCCTGGACAGAGAAAGTCATTCCAGTTAAGCTGGCCAAGACCATCCTAAATCAACCAACAACCATTCCACCTCCAGAAGGTGAGCACAGCCAGCCAGGATTATCAGAGCCTATTAGCCAACCTGCAATTGACCCCAGATACACAGGACCCCTAACACCCCAACCCAGCCCCGTCTCAGCTGAGTCCTGCTGAGATCAGCTAAACTCTTCAGATTTCTAGGCTAAACAAATGCTATTGCCATATGTCAATGATAATTTGGGATTATCTGGTGGATCAGAGACAAAGAATCGTTTGCAATCTGGGAGACATGGGTTGGATTCGTAGGTTGGGAAGAGCTCCTGGAATAGGAAATGGTAATCCACTCTTGCATGGGAAATCCCATGGACAGAGAAGCCAGGCGGGCTACAGTCCATGGGGTCACAAAAGAGTGGGACATGACTCATGGACTAAACACTATGATACTTTATGGTTGTTATTAGCATTACTGTGGCAATAGATAACAAAAATAGTCTCGTCCACACGAACCTATATGAATTGTGTCTGGAAGACTTAAGAAAAAAATGGTAGCGGAGTCTAGCTCCACTTTATCAGCTACCTCTTATTTAAGCCTAAGCAGTTAAGAAAGCTTGGTGAGTGACAATCATGACTCTCTCTGAACAGTTGGCATCATGGTCAAAAACCTAATAACCTCAGCCCCCCAGTGAATGGAAGCTTGATGATTTCCTTAAATATAAAAAACTATCCAACTCCACCAAGAGACACAGACGCCAGCCACGAAGCTGACACTTGGCTTGACACCAGGACGCTCAGAAAGGACGGCTAATCTATTCACTGTCACCCAGAACAATTTTACCATCACAAGCCTGCTTTTGAAATATGAAATCTTGAGAGAGTTAAAACTTTCTCTGCAGCTTGGCTTGTTTCTTTTGCAGAGAGCTATTTTAAATGCCCCCAAACTTGTGTGGGAGTGCCAATCGGCCACATTTAATTGGCCAGACTGTGAGCCTCAGAGATGCAACACCCTCCAGAAAATTAAACATAGACATGATTGTTACTTTGCTCTGTTATTGTGGCTACAGAATGGCAAACCAATCTGTTGAAACTGAAAAATCCAGTCGCTCAATTATCTGTCAGGCCTACACAACTAAACATCACATAAGCAGCTTTTCTCCTTGCTTAGCTGAGGCATATTTTTGATTGAATATATTGCTTGCTCGGCTTTGTGTATGGCGAGACTCAAGATCCTCCTAACAGCCTGTCAGCTCCTTAGGAATAGGTTGGTCTCATAGACATTCATTCATTCACTCATTCATCCACTTAACCTATAAACATTTGCCACATACCTACTCTGTGCCAGAAACTGTTAGGTGCTGGGCATAAGGAAAAGTTAAATAACAATTTGTTAAATAAACAACTAGTAAGAGATCAAGGCAGGAACAAAAGCTATGTTTCTAAAGCAAAACTTCTCAACAGGGGGCAATTTTGCCCTCCCTGATCAGGGGATATTTGTTAAGGTCTGCAGAAATTTTTTGGTAATCATAACTAGAAGGGCAATGGCCACTGGAATCTAGTGGGTAGAGGCTAGGCACACTGCTAAATGTCTTATAATGCACACAACAGCCCTGACAAAAAAGAAGTGTCCAGCCCAAACAGCTAATAGTGTGGAAAGATTGGAAAATCCTGCTCTAAAGCCAGGCAATGGACTAATTTCTTTGAAACCAGTTTCTGTCTAATCCATCATTGTATCTTCTGTCCTGGCAAGGGCCCAGCAAAGGCTGGTGCCCCATAAATGCTGGCTAGATACATAGATAGATGAATGAGTATATGAATCTCATATCTATGGATGGTATCAATATATGTATATTATGGGCACTGAATGAGTTGTTTAGATCATCAGAACTTTTAACAGATGATTTAACTTTCCAACCTAGAATTTAGGTGGTTCCCAAAACAGGAACAACCTGCTAATTTGTGACGTGAACTGCACAGGACCTGGTGGACTGTGCTCAGTGATGAATTTGATGCTCTAGAAAGCCCCACATCTTGGGCCTTAGCCTTTTTCCTAGTGCCTCCTTTAACTCACGTTTTTATTGAGCTGTTCCTTCACATCTTCCTTGCCTGAAATGAAGAGAATCTGTCTTATTTTATTTCTTAACCACTGGAAATGAGAGTGAATTTGTCATAGCCAACATTTTGTAGATTCATTTGGCCAATTATTCTACTTTGGGTCTGAACTCATCCCTAGTAATGTACAATCTGTTTTAGATGTTAATTTTTAATGTTGTGATTTTGGCTTGTCCTTCAAATGAGTTGAGTAGAGACACTGATTTATTTCTATCCCTTTCATCAATGCCAGGGAACAGAATAAATTACTCAGGAACACGTTCTCTTGCCTTTGCTTCTCCCCCCATGAGAGACCATGAAGATAAATGTCTAAGGATTGATCCTTGCTCAACAGACTGGCTGTGCACCCCAGCTATGAATGAGATATTGAGTCTGAGCTTGGAATGAGATGTCCCAAGGCCCATAGGACCCTGTCGCTGCCTTTTGGGAAGCCACAGTTAGGAAGCGTTCTGTGGTGCAGGTGAGATGCTGGCAGCTGCTCCTGGTGCCCAAGTTGGAAGCTCAGGTAGGATCCTGAAAATTGCTGACATGTTTCCCATTTGGTCATACGATCCTGGGGCTAGAGGCCAGAACTTTAATGAGTGAGTTTCTCCTAACAACCTTATATTTGACTCCTTATTCGAAATTCTCCAAGGAGAATCACAAATTGGAGCAAGTGTTTAGAAACCCCTTCCTCTTTAAGATTCAGGTGAAGTGTGCGAGTTTTGTGAACACAGGTCTGGGCAGCCAGGTTCAGCTATGCAGCTGCCTGCCTGGCCCCCTACGGCTGTGTGCTGTACTTAAATAGTACCGTCTTTGGAAAGCCACCAAACAACCGTCATCACGACTGCTCTGATGAGCCAGATAGATTTGGCCAAAGTTAAAAGAGGTGAAAAGAAAGATTCCTTTGTTTGTTCAACAAACACCTACCGTACCAGGCAGGATGCCAGTACAAACGACACAGCACTGGGCCCACATGTTCTCTGCTTTCGAGTTGCTTCCGTCCACTGCAGGGGACGGGGATGGATTTGTTTTGGTTTTGTGCTCCTCTCCTTTCTGTAATTCTTTAAAATCCTAAGGGAGATGTTGACTCTTTCACTATTTTTTGTTTCCTTTTTTATTATTTTGGTTACTTTTTACATTTCCTATCCCTTTCTCCACATCTTTGGTATCATCCTTGAAAAGGGACAAATTAGAAGTCTGGAGGCAGAAGGCTGCCAATGTTGGTTCAAGGGTCACTATCAGTCAAGGTCAGGATTCTCTGAGATTCTCTTATTCTTTTTCCTCAAGCTCATTGCTTCATGTTGAAAAATGGTTGAAGGACCTCCAGGCGTTGTCTCTACAAGACATAGGAAGAAAAGAGAGAGGCAAAGGCTGCTGCCTTTTCCAACCTCTTTCATTAAAGAATGGAAACACTTTCTAGAAAGTCCTACCATACATGTTTTTGCTCATATCAAGTTGTTCCAAACACACTGGCACATAGCTGCCTCTAGCTAGAAGGTGGATTAATGGAAACGACTGTGGCTGAAGTCAGTCAACTAAGCAAAGGGGCCTGTCAAGCAGTCTATTTGGAAAATATCAGTGAAGAAATGGATACCCATAAACAAAATCTTTATAAAATTTAGCTTCTGTGAATACATAAGAATTCCTTGAAATCAGATATTTTGGAAACTAGAGTTATATTGCCTTGAATACTTTCTATATATCATCAGCACAAATTTAATCATTTTATCAATTCTATGGGATAAATTTAATTGTTAGTACCATTTCACAGACAGCAAAATTGAGGTACAAAGAGATAAAGTGACTAGTCCAAGGTCATATAGCTAGGAACTTATCCTAGATCTTTAAAAATATTTATTCACCTAATTCTTTCTTGATTCTGCCCTTGGGCACAAATGTGCACAATTAAAACTCACCGAAGCACGAACTGTGTATAAACATTCCAAGCATTGGTAGGGAGGTATAATAGAAATATTTCAGAGGAAGTAAGTTTTCAACCAAGAATTCCAGGACAGGTAAAAAGCCAATTCATCATTCACTCATTTAAGGATCCATGGAGCACCTACTGGATTTCCTCCCTGAGCAGAGGACACAGATGATAAAGACACAACTTCTTTTTGCATGTGGCTCCTTGTCCAGACATGTACAAGCATAAGCTGTCATGTACCGGGTGACAGGCTGCAAGAGGAGGACAGACAGGGGACCACACAAGTCCACGGAAGCTTCCTTCACCCTGGTCCTTCCAAAAAGAGAGCCCAGATCAAGATCCTTTGAGAGGTGCAAGCCCAGGGGTCAAGTGTGAAGAAGAAAAGGGAACTGAGGCAAAAAAAAAAAAAAAAAAAGGAATAGGAGGCAATGCAGGCCGACGCTGGCCAGAGCTACACAGTGAGCCTCCCAGAGTCATCACGGGCTGTAGTTGGCTGAATAATGGACCCCAAAGACATCCACATCCTACCCCCCAGACCTGTGAAAATGCTGTCTAACAAAGCAAAAGCAGTTTTATAAGTATGACTAAGTTAGTGGTCATGCAAAGGGGAGTGTGTCGTGGATTATCTATGTGGGCCCAGTGGAATCACAAGAGTCCTTATAAAAGAGAGGCCGGGGTGTCTCAACGGAAGCAGAGAGAGGGGCAGTGTGGGGCCTTGAGCCAGGGATGCAGGGGACCTCTAGAAACTGAGAAAGGCAGGAAATGGATTCTCCCCAGAGCCTCCAGAAGGAATGCAGCCTTGCCAACTCGTTTTATATTTACGACCTCCAGATCTGTACGGGAATACATTTACATTGCTTTAAGCCACCACGTTTGTGGTAATTTGCTACAGCAGCAATAGAAATCTAATGCACGGGTCTCTTAGCAGATGTGTTCACGAGGAACTCAAGAGTCTTCTAGAAAGGTTTTATGAAGGGAAGGAAGAGGAGCAGGACTGCATCTGCACATTTGCTTCCAAATGGCTCTCATTCTCCACTCATCAAGTTTCCGCTTGTAGGGTGCTAACTTCCCTGCCTTTCCAGTTTTCACCTTCAAGCGCCTTGGCAGCGATTAGAAACCCTTACCCCATGCTCATCAGCATGGAAAGTGCTGACTAAGCAAAGGAGAGCAGGTCTAGGAAATCTGCGAAGTGCCAAGATTATGCTGAATACTGAGGGTGACTTTGCTCAAAGAGAAAGTCCCAGCTCCTCCTATAGACGGCCGTCATGTATAGGGAACAATGTTGCCTCTGTCTGCTTGGCATCCAATCCCCAGTTCTTTGAGTAATTGTACTCTATTTTCTGAGCAAACCTCCCTTCCACACCCCATCTATGTCCCAAAGTGAGCTGACTCCTCCATTTATTCCAGAAGGAGGTATGGCCCAGCCTTGGCTCAGGAACTGGAGATTGGCTCAGGGACAGGCCAAGCATGGCCAATCAGTCCCTGGCATTCCCCTGGCCACAGTGATTGGTTCAGTGTGGTATCCATGAACCCATCAGTTCACTGGGTCTCAGTTTTGAAACATGTTAGAACTATTGGGGATACGTCATCTTTTCACTTTCACGCATTGGAGAAGGAAATGGCAACCCACTCCAGTGTTCTTGCCTGAAGAATCCCAGGAACGGGAGAGCCTGGTGGGCTGCCATCTCTGGGGTCGCACAGAGTCGGACACGACTGAAGTGACTTAGCAGCAGCAGCAGCAGTAGCATCTTTTTTTACCCATTGGTCCTGGAGTTGAGAGCCTGTCAGCCTGGAATTTCCCAGGGCTTCCATGCAGGCATGAAGCCAGCACAAATGGACAGGAAGGGGACACGCTAGGGATACAGCTGGACCTCTGCATCCAAACATACCTTACTCGAATGGATTTTACTTGCACATTATCCAACACATTTCCCTTTTTAACTTCACACAGATTGAGGAGGGGTTGTCTTTTAAAAGATTCCCAGTACAGGGGCACCTTTTCACTTATTTCCAACAGGAAGCCCTCATACTGATTTAGATGCTTCCCGAGGCTGAAGTACTTAGGAAGGCCAGAGGCAGGCCAGAGAGGACAATGGGCCAGGTACTTCTGAATGGACCTGTCCTTATAAGACCTGGGTCTGTAACTCGACCCAGGAACTGCTGTACCTGGGCCCTTTCTCTGCTGGTAACTGTACATGCCCCAAGCCCACCATGGCCCTGGCCACAGCCACCTCAGTAGGCACTCTTGAGAAGTTGTTCTTTGCTCAATTACACCCCTTCTTACAGAACAGGAAGGCAGCATAAAATCCATTTCTTGGGTGCAAATACCTCAACTGCAGATGGGAGGGAAGTCTGACCTGTTTGCCCTGTCCGGCCTTCAGTGCAGTGATTCTAGTGATTAGACGTGGCCAATTCCAGCCTCCATGAAACAGAAAATTGCTGCAATTGTCAACAATGACCCAGGCTGCAGCCAACACACCTACAGTCCCAAGCATGAAGGCCTCTTTCGACTCCCATGGCCCCTCTTCTGGAAACCAGGACTCAACTCTCAGAATGAAGAAAAGGCTATTTTCAAGGCGGTAATTGCATAATATACAGAATGTAACAAAAGGGAAACCCTCGAGCGCCATTACTTTGAAGGATCTGTCAGTGTTTTCATTATAGTCCATTTTCTGCAGTGATTTATCTTCAGCCACGAAGCTAGGCTGACAGCTGGGGCTTTGTACCCACAGGCCCAGCCCAGGAGAACTGTATGGAGTTTAATTTAGTTGGAACTGTTTGGTCAGCTCCATGCTGAGGACTTGCAGACTATGAGTTAGGTCCAAGCATGGGTCCTCTGACACTTTTGTGGCAGTTCTTGTTCAGAGCATCCTTGGTAGCTTGCCTGCAAATTATACCTTCCAGGAAGAACCATCCAAGGTGAGGAACAAAAAGCAGAAGAGTCATTTTTTTAATGTTTTTTAAGGAGCTAACTTTTGGGTGGGGGGAGAAGATTTATAGTTGTAATCCATGAATATAGTTTATGCTCTTTTTCATGTTAAAAAAAAAAAAAGGTACTTTAACTCTTAGTTATCTCCTACCTTCTCTCTTTACATGGTCCTCACATGACACTTGTTTCTAGCCTCAGGTGCAGGTTTTGGGCCCTCCCGGAGAAGATGGGACAAGATCTATTGCCCCCGCCCCCCCGCCACCAAGACAGGTCATCTGTCTCCTTGGACAGACAGTCCCAGAGCCCAGGCCTTGGACCAGCAAAGCTAAGTCTGAAATTAAGGCCAGAATGACCCCTAAAAACAGCTCCTTAGGTGGGCCAATGCCCATCTGATGTTCAGGGTATATCTGGATTCCAGAAGACTTCAGAATCCAACCCAGAACCCAGCAATCTCTCTGTACAATCAGACATGGCAAGTAGGGCTAATGAAAAATCAGCCTGAAAAAGATCTTTCCTCCGTAAGTTGCTCCCTGACCATCCTGGGCACTAAGAACTAAGCAACATATGAACTTTCTACTGAATGCCGTCTATAAACCAGAGACCTGGCCATAAGCCCCTGGGGTTCTTAAGTCACTGTCTTCACCCTCACCACCTTCCTCACCATCAGTGACATCTGTGTCAATTTCACCATCATCAATTGCTTCAAGAATATTGTTGAGAACTTACACGAAGGCAGGCTCTGCACCACACGGTGCCAATATGGTCTCAGTCAATCACCACAACAAGCTTCTGGGTAGGAGTTTCTCATCTTCATTTTTCAGTCGAAGAGACTGAGTCTTGAAGAACAAGGGCAACACACCCAAGGTTACCACGTTGGGAGGCCAGGACAAACTGACCCAATACTCGAGTTCTGGATCAGTATTGAACACTACATATGAACACAGCATGGGCTCCCCATGATTCAAAGAGAGTGACTGAAGGTCAGCATGTATACTAGAGAGTGTCCTTGGGATCAAGCCCTGCGGAAGCAAGCAGGGAGGAAGCAAAAGCAGGATGAGGGGGAGCTAGGTTCTGAAGAAGGACCATTCTTAGCTCCGGCTCCCCTGCATAGGGTGACCTGGTGCTAGGATGGTCTGCCTGTGACATTGCCCTGTCTTGGGCTAGGACAGCCATGTCTTTAGGTCCTGTATGAGTTTCCAGTGGCTGAAGTGAAAAAGAACCACAAACTCAGTGGCTTAAAATAACACAAATTCGTCTTTGTACAGTTCTGGAGGTGGGAAATCTGAGATGGGTCTTAGAGGGTTAAGATCAAGATGCTGGCACAGCTGTGTTCCTTCCAGAGGCCCTAGAGGGGAATCTGTTTCCTTATCTTTTCCAGCTTCTAGAGGCCACCTGCACTCCTTGGCTTATGGCTCTTCTTCCAGCTTCAAAATGCATCACTTCTGCCTCTGTCCCCATCACTACCTTTCTCTCTCTCTGCTCCCAGCGTCACATTCCTTCTTAGCCTCTGACCCTCCTGCCTTCCTCCTACAAGGCCCGTGGGGTTTACCTTTAGAGTTCACTGGATAACCGAGGATAATCTCCCTGCCTAAGGCCCTTAATGTCATCACATTTGCCAGGTCGTTTTTGCCATCTCAGGCAACAGATTCACAGGTTCTGAATGTGGATATCTTATGGGGCTATTCCTCAGCCTGCCACATACCCCCTCAAAGACTCCTTTTCTGAGGGCCTTCCAGCTGAGGCCATCCATGAAGGGGGCTGCTAACTGAAGACCACCTGCTGACCACACATCTGGGGCCACAAGTCCTTCCTGAAGGGGGGCCAGGGGAATCTTCATATCTGTCACACGACTTCAGAAAATTTAGGGTCAGCCCAGCCCAGACCATCCCTCATTTTGCTTTGCAGACCTGCATCCCTCCAGCTTCGAATCCTAGCTCTAAGCTTCATCTCAGGCTCCATTACCAGGGTCTGCTTTCATCTTCCTCTCCTGCGAATCATAATACTCTGATTTTATATTTATGACCAACTGTTTAAAGGACCACTTGAGGGTCTGACCACAGCTCACTTGTCCATTACTGCAACAATCATCTGTCTCTTTGTATTCAGAAAGCAACACAGATTAGGAAAGGCAAAGACCGCTTTTGGCATTGAGCAGTTGTGTTTTGGGGGGGCGTTTCTCCCCCTGCTGTAAATGTGTTACCCTGAAGCATATTTCTATCCATCTGCAGCTCTGCCATATTGCAGGTAACTGTGAACAAAGCAAGCAGTAAAACTGCAAAGGGGCTGCTGCCTTTCCCTGCACTGACTCTCAGTTACCTGTGCTAATGGCCTAAGTGCCTCTTCTTAAGCGCAGTCATTACTCCCAAGCAACACCCTTGACCTAGAGACACAGAGGAAAGTCAAGAAGGAATTTGAGAAACAGCCAGGGGGTGTTTTTTTAAAGAGAGTCATAAGCGTGGATGGTCCCCTCTGACCCTGCCTTCTGAAAGACCCCCTTCTAGGATGCGCATCCGGCAGAAGGCGAGACACACACCAACCAGGCGGACCATGCGGTGCTAACCTGTCTTCTGAGTGATTCTGGGAAGGCTGTCGGCGCAGAGAACCCCACCTCCTCTACCCCAGGGAGGGACACTGACTGCCAGAAGCCTGGGAGTCCGGAAGCCACCAGATCACTCTCTCTGCTTCTCCCACACCCACCCCCAAGTTGCTAAGCTGCTAAGATGTAAGTCTGGGGCTTCTGGTTGCTGTGAAATCCGTCTGCTCAGGAGATGGAGAGGATTTGAGCTGAGGCATCTTTACTGAGCCCCAGGTCCTATCATGCCTTAAGGTAGCACCAAATCCTTTGCAGGTACGAGAGCCAATGCAAGCTCCTCTAAATGTAAGTTATTTGTGATGGGTTTCTACCACATGATACTGAAAGTGGCTTATTTCTTTTTTTGTGTCTCCTTCTAGATGATCCTCAGTAGCCTTGAATTCAACATGATCCAGAATAAATTCAACATTTTTCTCTCCCTACACCCACATCTCCTAAACTTTCTGGTTTTCCCCCAAATATTTTCATTCTCTTCAGTCCCTAGCCCCCAGGCCCCTGTGAATCCATACGACCTCTCTTCCCTGCAAGCTGCCCACCCCTCTCATCGCCTTCCTTTTCTTCTGGTCTGGATGAGTCCCCCCATGCTACTGCAACAGCTCCTGTATCTGCCTCTGCTCCTGTAACCCTACCTGACACTTCTTCCCAAACACTGATTTCACCAGGCCCACCTCTTAGGCAGAAGCTCCCTACAGACCAGTGAAAGAAAAATAGAGGCCCCAAAGGTCTTGTCATCCAAAGTGAGGCTGTAGCACACACAGCTTAGATTTATGCTTCAGACTCAAGTCTTAGCTCTGACATTCCTTAGCTGTGTGACTTTGATCAAGGTACTAATCCTCTCTGCCCCAACATCCCCACATATACATGGAAAGATACCTGCTTCTTGTTGGTTGTGATGTGACTTAAACAAATTACTATGCATTAAATGCTCAGCACAGAGACTGAGGCAGCAGTACCCAACATTTAATTCAATAAGTACTTACTGAATACCTACTATGTTCCAGGCACTGTTTTTGTGACAACACATACACACACAGAAGCAGAGCTTGGGTTTCAACTCCCATCTACTTAATGCCTTCATTTATTAATTCAGCAAACAAGGGTTAGTGCTTCCTGCACACAGCATAATGCTAGAGACAGAAAGAGACAGACCAGGCAACAACTGCATGCAGCCCTTGACTTCAAGGAATTCCCGGCCAGTAAGGGAGACAGACAATGGACATGTAAACAGATCATTTCAAATACCATCAGATTCTGTCCTCTCACAGTCCATGACTGGAGCTTCAAGGAAACTTGGTTTCTAAAATCCTGTGATATTATAAACAGCAAATTTTTCTTCTCTAGAAATAGAAACAAGAAACCCTGTGGAATAGATTCAGGAGGGATAACTAAATTCCCGCTCTGTTACCTGAGGCCCACTTTTGACAGTGTCCTTCCAGCATCCTGCCCAGTGGGAGAAACTAAACCCAGCCCCCAGGGGTGGATGCGAACTGTCACTAGGGCAGTGACTCCACAGAAGGAGAGAGGTCAAATCTGCAGGGCAGCTTTCAGGAGAGCAGCTTGTCCTTAGTGCCCTCAGGGTCTGTTTCACCAGAACCTCTTGCTTCAAGGCTCTGGGCTTAGTGATGCTCTCCAGAGAAATATGGTCACGATCCCAGCCAGCCACTGCACTCCTTACTGTTCCCAGCAAAGCTTCCCCTGCTCCAGGCCAACATGGGATGGGGATTTCCACAGAAAAGTGATCAGAAAGGTAGCTCTAGGAAGTGGGGCTCTCAGAGAGGGAGAAAGAAAAAATTAAGGCAACTCCCAGGAAGCTTTCAGAAGAATGGTGAGCAGGTAGGGTAACTCTAAAGCAGTTACTTGACATTGTCAAGTGATGTTTAAGGCCACATCAGTCTTTGCTGTGGGGATTGTCCTTTGCATTGTAGGATGTTCAGCAGTATCCCTGACTTCATCTCTAGATGCCCTAGCATCCTCACCTCCAGTTGCAACTACCAGACTACCAAAAATGTGCCCAGTTACTGCCTGGGGCATAAATGTCCCCTGGGTATCAAATTATCCCTGATTAGGAACCACTGGTCAGAAGGAGCAGCCTGACCAACAGAAAAGGCTCATTTCAGAGACACAGGAGCAAAAGACATTCTAGCAGTACACCAGCAGTGTCCGAGGAATAAAGCCAGGTGCAAACCTCACCCCCGGGCCAAAGACCTTGGTAACATGGTCTTCCCTGAATGAAACACCTTCTCTGCAGTGACTCTGTGTGAATCTACAGAGAATAAATCTTGCACATACAAGAGCCAGATTTGAAACATCAACCAATTCATCTGATTCTAGAGATGGTGTGTGGCTTCAAGCCAGTCACTTCATCTCTCTAAGCTGTTCTTTGCTGAATGTGTTTGCTGCTCCAGGGAGGAAAATTGTTGTGACCTAATACTTCCCTCCCAACTATGCCTGGGACAGACATCACTAATCAATCCCGGCACAGTTTCCTCTTGTGTGTGTGCTCAGCCACTCAGTCATGTCCAACTCTTTGTGATCCCATGGACTGCAGACCACCAGGCTCTTCTGTCCACGGAATTTCCCAGGCAAGAACACTGGGGTGGGTTACCATTTCCTTCTCCGGGAGATCTTCCTGACTCAGGAATCAAAGGGGCATCTCTTGCCTTGG
This sequence comes from Neotragus moschatus, assembly GCA_006410615.1. Classification (NCBI taxonomy): domain Eukaryota; kingdom Metazoa; phylum Chordata; class Mammalia; order Artiodactyla; family Bovidae; genus Neotragus; species Neotragus moschatus. The sequence goes on along the minus strand of SJYA01002434.1, from coordinate 464,319 downwards.
CAGGTGGATTCTTTACCACTGAGCCACCTGGAAAGCCTGAGCAAAGCCTTTGAATTCTCCACACAGTGTTTCCGGAAGCTGCTGTAGCTCCACTATTCAGCTGTTGCTGCCGAGTTACATTAGCATCGTTATCTATTCTTAGAGGAGTCAGTGATTTTTTTTAAACTGTATTCTAGAGACTTCTAGCTTCTCCAAAGCTACTCCAGGGAGAAGGGAACTGGGCAAGTAAGTCTTCAAGTTGTCAAACTCCTCTTCACTCAGAGCTTTGGTCGGCTTTACATAATGGACTTACCAAATTTCACAGGAACAAAGCAATGCGCCATTCACATACCAAACTTTCCTAGGCTGCTGAAGAAAGTACTACAAACTGAGGGGCTTAAACAGCAGAAATATGCTGTCTCCTAAGTTCTGGAGGCCAGAAGTCCAAGACCAAGGTGTTTGTTAGCAGATTTGGTTTGTTCTGAGGACTATGAGGAAGGATCTGTTTCAGGCCTCTCTCCTAGCTTCTGGTGGTTTCTTAGCAACATTTGACACTTGGTGGTTTACAGGAGTGTAACGCCAACGTCTTCATGTATCTCTGCATGGCATTCTCCCTATGGACAGTGGCTCTGTATTCAAATTTCCCCTTTTCATAAGAACACCAGGTATCGGGTATGAAACATCCCGGGGAAACATTTGTCTCCATCTGCGACCTTGAGAAACAAGCAAGCTTCTGAAACATAAGGAAGGGTCAGGCGTAGGACAGACATGGTATCCTGGGCGAGACCAAGTTTGCTCTCCAGAGTCTGGATATCTGCTTTCATCAGGGCCTTCTTATGAGTGGTTTTCTGAGCAGACCAGCTTCCTGTACCTTCAAGCTTGTTTAAGAAAACCCAGGTTCACAGTAGGTCTGTTTGCCACAAGTCAGATCAGAGGTCGCAGCTTCCTTAGTGTCCTGATGACGTAATCAAACCCATGGCAGATGACAAAGCACCGAACACTGTTCTTGACACCCTAGTGACTGGATTCTCATGCCTGCCTTCCTTTTAGCTTTCCGCCTGGGAATAAGTAGCAAAAGGGACAAGTTCTGAATGTTTTTCTCCCTTGCTGTCTCACTGAGGATCAAATATATGATGCAATATCCCCACCCTGTATGACTTGACCTGGAGGTGTCCTTATGTGTTCCTCTGTCCATGCTGGTCTCCTCGTGGACAGAATGGTCCTGGAATTTGCTGTCTTAGAGAGCAGTATGAGAACAAAAGTCCTTGAAGATCAATGATTTCCAACGATCACAGACTCAAGAGCCTTTTGCTCTAGTTGGATAATGCACTAAGGATTTTAATCAACCTTAACGTGTGGATTTTATACATTATTCAAGAACTCCCCCAGCACCACGTAGATCCTCCTGTTGACAAACACTCTGTTAGAAGCCTGGATGTCTCGGTGCAACTCTGGGACCCTGTTGGTATGCATGGCAGCAGCTCCCAGGAGGACTGAAGTCAACACTTATTTGCACTCGAGCCAGATCTTTGAAATTGGACATTTTCTGTTCTAAAGAAAACTCCCCCAGTTGCTCCCTATGCTTCGGCATTAATATTGGTCTTGATGTAAATGTTGACTTTTATGGTGATCGAGAAGGACGTATATAAGAAAATAGCTCTGGGCAGGCATGAAGAAGTGCCCCAGGGGGCCCATTGCTCCGTCAGGCAGGAGCCCAGTAAAATAGGGACTGAATCGAAAGAACCGATTTCTGCCCAAGACACTGGCATCCCAATGAGCTCTAATTGGCAGCTCGCTTTCAGCCTGCCCAGGCTCTTTCAGGCCTCAAGGCTGCAGGGTGTATAAACCATCAGAGATGGATGAGGACAGCACAGCCTATGATGTCTAGCCAGGACTGACTCAGCAAGGCACAGAGGGTCTAGGATTAGGTGCCCAGGCTCTGGCTGATCCGGGGCTTGTAATTCCACCAGTTAACAAGCCGCTTCACTCCCCCAGCCTTGTTTCCTTTTTGTGTAAAGTGGAGCAACAGTTGATTTACCCACTGGGGATCAGATGAGATAGTGTACCCAAGGCACTTGGCTCTGTTTTTGTTGCACAGGACATACCCAATCAATGTGGACCTTCCAGAGTCCCACAAATCTTGGAAAATCACCGCTGCACATGTCCCAGGAGCAATAATACCAGCAATTTCAAAAATGCTCTCAGCAAGCACAGAAAATGCATTTCTCAGAAGTGATGATAATCCTGATGGTAATGATAATTACGACAAAACAGTCAACATGCATTGATCCAGAACCTATAAAAAGCACTGTACAAACCTTACCTCATTTAATGCTCACAATTGCAAAATGGGTACTTACAGGTGGAGAGGTGAAATAACATGTACCAAGTCACAAAATCAGGTCTGAATTTGGAATGTATTACAAGAAACAGGCAGCGCATTACTTAACTTCTCTGTACTTCAGCTGTAATTGAAAGTGTTTTGGAGGTGATTGTAGGGGTAAAACTGGGTATTGCGTTTAAGAAAGATGCTTTGGGCATACAGAGATCTGGCTAGGCAGTTGGCTATTTGTTGTCAAGCCCATCAAGCCTTTCATGTAATCACTGGAAACACTGTGGTCCTGCAGCTTAGAAACTCATGGCACTGTTAGGAGTCCACCCTGCAGAGAGGAAGAAGAGAAGCCAGAGATCTGCACCCTAGATGCAAGCAAGCAGGCAACAGTCCCAAGCAATCTGAGTTTTCTTATTACACCAGAAAGACGGTGTGGCAGGTACAACAGCGATCCAAAGATATTCAGGTCCTAACCTCCTGTGATCACGTTATCTTACATGGCAAAGGGAGTTTTCCAGGTGTTACTAAATTAAGGATTTTTAGATGAGGAGATTGTCCAAGTGGGCCCAAAGTCATCACAAAGTCCAAAGTCATCGCGAAGTCCTTTTAAGAAAGAGGCACAAGGGTCAAAGTCAGAGAAGGAAATGAGGTTAAAGAAACCGAGGTCAGGGGGAGACGGGAAGTTGCGACAGTGCTGGCTCTGAAGATGGAGAAAGGGGCCATGAGCTGAGGAATGCAAGTTGCCTTTGGAAGCTGAGAAGACAAAGAAAAGAAGTTTCCTCCAGAATAGAAGGAACACAGTCCCTCTGACCCATTTTAGACTTCTGACTTCCAGAGCTGTAAGAGAAGAAATCTGTGCTTTCCTCAGTGACCAAGTCTGTGATGATGTGTTGCAGCAACAAGAGGAACCAACTACGCTCTGCATCTCCTACAAAGCTGGACACACTTCACACAAAGCTCCAGCAGCAGAGGAAAGGAGAAGGACAAATCCCCTTCTACGTCGTGCCATTGTGAGAAATCATTTTACAGCCGGGCTTTAGAACAGATTCAGTTTTGTTCAAATCTTATTGTTAAATGTTCAGAAGGAAAAGAGACACGGCCCCAGTCAGAAAAGAATGTCAGCTTTTTGCATGTGCAGAAAGCAAGAGTGTTAACAGGATGATAGAAAATCTTTTTTGCAAAATTTGAGGTGATAGACATATGTGCTGAATTATTATTACTAATAAGAATTTACAAAATGCAGAAGCAAGTTCTCAAAGTGGCACTCTGCAGGCTGTTCCACCACCCACTCATCTTTGGAATCAGAAAGAGCAAGGGAAAGCTGGCAGCCAGGGCAGAGAGAAGACCCAGCCTTTTGGAGAACCGGGAATAGCTGGGATCATCTCAAAATCGGTCACATCAGATGATGAAGCGTGAATCACTGAACAAATGTGCAATAGAGAAAAACCGCAAAATAAGCCTAGAGACAGAACGCTAATAGCCAGGCAAATAAGGGAAGACAAGTATTTGAATATTCATGAGCCTCTAATCAGGAGCCTTGGATGAATACAGAAAGGGTCCCATTGGTGATAACCTGCTCCACAGGAAGGAATCCTGCCTGAGGAAATGCAAAGAAGTGAGGACCAGACCTGTCCCACTGCCCAGCACTGCCAGGATATTTATTGGCCAGGGTGTTCACAGCCTGGTCCCACTAACAGTTTTCTTTCTTCATCCGTCACTCACACTACACCGAGTGTGGTCTTTCTTTGCTACAGAATAAGAGGCTGTGTGAGGGTACCATCACACCCAGCCCATGCTGACCCCCAGCCCTTCCCCAGCCCATGCTGACTGACCCCCAGCTCTTCCCTGATAGCCTGAGATTTCTATCCTCACGGCTCTGGGCACACCAGCTGATTCTAAGGAAACTTCCAGTGGGATTGCCCCAGATCCAGGCAGCTGCCACTCCTCATCCTCACTGCAGAGAAGATTCTTGACCCCCATTCTCTCTTCCACTTTTAGAGCTGGAAAGGGGAATCTGGGGAGAACAGTAATCATGTTTGCTTTGTAGACATTTCATATCACCTTCACAACCACCCTTTCACATAGTTGTAATAATCCCATTTTTCAGATGATGAAACCGAGGCCCAAGGAAATGACTTACTACTGAAGTCAGAAAGCTAGTCACTGGCAGAGCTTAGATCTGAATAGTTTGACTGTATGTCAGCAAACCCTGTATTTGTTCTTCATCACACAGAGACCCCAGGATTCACTCTATACTCATATATTCTTGAAATGTACATAAGCATCTGATTCTATTTAGGCTGAAACATGGTATCTGGGGATAGGCATAGTAGAAGCAAGGGGAATAGGACTCAGCTACAGAGAGAAGGGAGTGGCTTGGAGGAGAATGGCGGTCAAGAATCTTTTCTGCAATGAGGATGAGGAGTGCCAGCTGCCTGGATCTGGGGCAATCCCACTGGAAGTTTTCTCAGAATCAGCCAGTACGCCTGGAGCAGTGAGGACAGAAATCTCAGGCTATCAGGGAAGGGCTGGGTGTGGTGGTGCCCTCACACAGCCACACGGGCACACCTGGGCACCACGCACACATGTGGAGTGAGCCCCTGCTCAAGACTTGTACCAAGCTGGCTCTGGGATCAGCAGTAAGTAAAACCAGCCTGGCATCTGGTCTCGTGGACCTGAGAGACTACTGGGGAGAAGTGCATTAAACTAAATAACCTAACAGAACCTTAGTTACAGACTGTGAAAGTGTGGTGAAGGAAACAAACAGGGACTCAGACTGGCGAGGGAGAAGAGTTCATCTGAGTTGCCATCTAAGTGTCACCTTCTCAGAGGTGGTGACATTTGAGCTGAAACCTGAAGGATGAGCCAGCCTCGTAAGAATGAAAATGCTTTCAGCAAAAACGTGGAGGAAAAAAAAAGGTGATCCAGACAAAGTGGTCGATATTTAGACCTCACGTGGGGAGTGGTGGGCATCAAGACCCAGTCATGGCAAGATATAAGCCACCCCCGCAGAGAAGATGGTCGGGTCAGCAAGACCCCAGCTCACCGGCTCCGGGTTTATGGCAAGAACGTGCTTCTGATGAGGGATGAAGGGCTCTACCACTTGGCTGGGGAGATGGCCTGAAACCCAGGGCAGCCACACCAGGGAACTTGTACCTAGCTGTCGTGTATGCTCTCTGCAAATCAGCACATTTATTTCCCATAATATTTCTCTGAGGTAGATGTTATTTTCTCTGTGCCAATTTTCTATTGCTACTTTTATTGCTGCAAATTTAGTGGCTTAAAACAATGCCTATTTCTTACCTCACAGTTTCCACAGGTTATAAGTTGAGCAGAGTTTGACTGTGTCCTCTACTCAGGGTCTCAGGAAACTGAAATCAAGACGTCCACTAAGCTGTGTTCTCCTCTGCTGGCTTGACTGGGAAAAGATGGCTGCCAAGCTGCCTCAGGTCATAAGCGGAATTCACTTCCTTGTGGGCGTGGGGCTGAGGCCCCCGCTGCCTTGCTGGTTATAACTGTGGCCCACTCTTAGGTTGCTCCCAGACCCGGACCACATGGCCCTCTCCATGGATCCTCTCACATTTCCAGTTCTCTGGGTTTAGAAAGGGTTCAGTCCCATTTAAAAGACTCACCAATTATGTCAGGCTGACAGAGAATCTCATTCTGGGTTAACTCAAAGGCATCACCTAACATATTCACTGGTCCTGCCCTCACCCAAGGGAGATGTGCACACTGGAGGGGGGAGAGGGGCAGTCACTGTGCGGCATGTAGAGTTCATAACTGATAATAATAATAATAGCCATCATCATTCCAGCATCTTCTACATGCCAGGCACTCTTCAAGAGACTTGATAAGCAACTGGATAACTGTCACTTTGATTGTAAAAAAAAAAAAAANTTTCTTTGCTACAGAATAAGAGGCTGTGTGAGGGTACCATCACACCCAGCCCATGCTGACCCCCAGCCCTTCCCCAGCCCATGCTGACTGACCCCCAGCTCTTCCCTGATAGCCTGAGATTTCTATCCTCACGGCTCTGGGCACACCAGCTGATTCTGAGGAAACTTCCAGTGGGATTGCCCCAGATCCAGGCAGCTGCCACTCCTCATCCTCACTGCAGAGAAGATTCTTGACCCCCATTCTCTCTTCCACTTTTAGAGCTGGAAAGGGGAATCTGGGGAGAACAGTAATCATGTTTGCTTTGTAGACATTTCATATCACCTTCACAACCACCCTTTCACATAGTTGTAATAATCCCATTTTTCAGATGATGAAACCGAGGCCCAAGGAAATGACTTACTACTGAAGTCAGAAAGCTAGTCACTGGCAGAGCTTAGATCTGAATAGTTTGACTGTATGTCAGCAAACCCTGTATTTGTTCTTCATCACACAGAGACCCCAGGATTCACTCTATACTCATATATTCTTGAAATGTACATAAGCATCTGATTCTATTTAGGCTGAAACATGGTATCTGGGGATAGGCATAGTAGAAGCAAGGGGAATAGGATCAGCTACAGAGAGAAGGGAGTGGCTTGGAGGAGAATGGCGGTCAAGAATCTTCTCTGCAATGAGGATGAGGAGTGCCAGCTGCCTGGATCTGGGGCAATCCCACTGGAAGTTTTCTCAGAATCAGCCAGTACGCCTGGAGCAGTGAGGACAGAAATCTCAGGCTATCAGGGAAGGGCTGGGTGTGGTGGTGCCCTCACACAGCCACACGGGCACACCTGGGCACCACGCACACATGTGGAGTGAGCCCCTGCTCAAGACTTGTACCAAGCTGGCTCTGGGATCAGCAGTAAGTAAAACCAGCCTGGCATCTGGTCTCGTGGACCTGAGAGACTACTGGGGAGAAGTGCATTAAACTAAACAACCTAACAGAACCTTAGTTACAGACTGTGAAAGTGTGGTGAAGGAAACAAACAGGGACTCAGACTGGCGAGGGAGAAGAGCTCATCTGAGTTGCCATCTAAGTGTTACCTTCTCAGAGGTGGTGACATTTGAGCTGAAACCTGAAGGATGAGCCAGCCTCGTAAGAATGAAAATGCTTTCAGCAAAAACGTGGAGGAAAAAAAAAGGTGATCCAGACAAAGTGGTCGATATTTAGACCTCACGTGGGGAGTGGTGGGCATCAAGACCCAGTCATGGCAAGATATAAGCCACCCCCGCAGAGAAGATGGTCGGGTCAGCAAGACCCCAGCTCACCGGCTCCGGGTTTATGGCAAGAACGTGCTTCTGATGAGGGATGAAGGGCTCTACCACTTGGCTGGGGAGACGGCCTGAAACCCAGGGCAGCCACACCAGGGAACTTGTACCTAGCTGTCGTGTATGCTCTCTGCAAATCAGCACATTTATTTCCCATAATATTTCTCTGAGGTAGATGTTATTTTCTCTGTGCCAATTTTCTATTGCTACTTTTATTGCTGCAAATTTAGTGGCTTAAAACAATGCCTATTTCTTACCTCACAGTTTCCACAGGTTATAAGTTGAGCAGAGTTTGACTGTGTCCTCTACTCAGGGTCTCAGGAAACTGAAATCAAGACGTCCACTAAGCTGTGTTCTCCTCTGCTGGCTTGACTGGGAAAAGATGGCTGCCAAGCTGCCTCAGGTCATAAGCGGAATTCACTTCCTTGTGGGCGTGGGGCTGAGGCCCCCGCTGCCTTGCTGGTTATAACTGTGGCCCACTCTTAGGTTGCTCCCAGACCCGGACCACATGGCCCTCTCCATGGATCCTCTCACATTTCCAGTTCTCTGGGTTTAGAAAGGGTTCAGTCCCATTTAAAAGACTCACCAATTATGTCAGGCTGACAGAGAATCTCATTCTGGGTTAACTCAAAGGCATCACCTAACATATTCACTGGTCCTGCCCTCACCCAAGGGAGATGTGCACACTGGAGGGGGGAGAGGGGCAGTCACTGTGCGGCATGTAGAGTTCATAACTGATAATAATAATAATAGCCATCATCATTCCAGCATCTTCTACATGCCAGGCACTCTTCAAGAGACTTGATAAGCAACTGGATAACTGTCACTTTGATTGTAAAAAAAAAAAAAAACTTCATTTTAAAGATGATACAGAGGTTGGGGGGGTTCACAACAGTTTGGCAAAGGACGTGTGATCACAGCAAGAAGAAGCCAGGTTTGAACCCAAGTCGGTGCCACTTCAAAGCCTAGCTGCTCCTAGTGGCCCCAGTGGCAAAGCTTATTGCACCTTCCCCAAGATCTTGCTCTCTGCAGACAGCTGGGTCCCGGAGGGAGTCCTGCTAACTTCCTGCAAGCCTTGAAGGGAAGGCTCAGAACTGTACTAGAAGAGCTGCTTTGAGAGACCAGGAAGTGTCCATTGTACTGGACCACACAGCTATCACAGGGATCCTGGGCACGGCAGCCCACCCAGAAGACCCCCAATCAGGGAGAAGAAGGCACTTGGGTCCAGGCTGTCTCTACCAGGACAGAGTGCTCCATGTGTCCAGGTGGTCTCAGAAAACTCCGGAGTAAACAAAGCAATGTCAGGACACCTTCCCCAGCCTGTCGGAGACACCAGTGACAAAGACCCCTACCCAGAGACCCAGGGAGCCCATGCTGCACTCCTCAGGCTGCCCACCAAGTGGCCAGCCCTCACCCCTCCCCTTACAGCAGAGCCTGAGCAGATGGTTCCGAGTCACTCCAGTGGAAATTAATGGAGTCAGACTGTCCACACACTTCTTTTCAACCGTAGAGAAATATTTTCCATGAGTCAAACACCAGATGTATTTTGTTTATGGGGTAATTTAGCACTTGTGAGGGGTAAGACACTAAAATCAGAGAAGAGTTGTGTTTGTGTTTCAGGCAGAGACCAAACACACTCCACTCGTTCACAGAAAAACTGTGGGCGTCACTTCTGGAGCCTGGACCTTGCACATCACTTCTGAAGCAACTCTATGTCTTTCCCCTGGGGTTCAGTTTGTGACCACACTGGCTGAACTGGCAGGAGCCCTTGAGATGGGGAACATAAGGGAGGTGAGAGAAAAGGATGGGGCATCGTCACTAAAGGATTGATAAGGTCCTTTGGGGGTCCAAGAATTGCCAACATTAACTAAATCGGCCTTCACTGAAAAGGTAATTCTCTAAACCAGCAGTTATCAAGTAGGGCCTCTGGCCTTCAAAGGGGAATGTGTTAGAAATGCAGCTTCCTGGGCCTTTCCTCAGATCCACTGAACCAAAATCTTCAGGGGCAGGTGGTGCCCAGCAATCTGTTTTAATGTGCCCTCTAGGGGAGTCTGATGCTCACTGGAGTTAGAGAACCATTGCTCCAACAAACACCTGAGGCACGCTTTTACTTCATATCTAGCTATTAGTTTGACATACATTAGTTTAATCTTTCTGTAACTCAGTTTTCTCACCGGTAAAATGGAACAACGTCAGTGTGTCGTTTAATTTATCGCACAAATTAAACGAAGGAATTCGCTTAAAGTATTTAAAACCAGAACTCGCATAGTATAATGCAACAAACATCTGTCACTATTACCATTATGTGCACTTGCATTTGAAATTCACTGTGACAAGAGCTGGTGACATTAATAGCCACCACACTTCATGCCTTTATGTGCCAAGCACTGTTACATGGTTTGATATGCAAACGGATAACCGGCACATTGCCTGTCTAAAGTCGTGTGAATGGTATTCATTAACTCCATTCACTCATCCTATTCGTTCATCCAGCAAACGTGAACCGAGCCCTACTATGTCCTAGGGCCTGTTGGAGGCACAGGGACGGAAGCAGACGAATGAACCAGCACTTTTAATTAAAATCATATGTTCCTGCCTCAAAGTTTCCTTCCAAGGTTTCCCCGGGGGACCCCAGGACCACCCCCTGCCTCCTGCCCCAGTTGCCACCTCAGCTCAGAGCCTGCCTCCGCCTCCTGCCTCCTCTGAATCCTCCAATCTCCCTCCACGCCTGCTGCACCCTCTCCCCAGAACACCAGCAGCACTTGTTCCAGGCTTTGGCCACCTGTGTTCACCTCCTTTATGCTGCTCAGGAGCGCCTCCCTCAGGACCTGACTTCCTTCTTGAGAGGGGCCCCAGGCAGTTTCGTTTGACTCCAGGAGCAGCAGAACTATTCTTATTTTCCAAATGATGGTTTTAGCCATGTCCATGCCATGAAGGTGGCCAGAGTTAATGTGTATTAGGGTATTAGGATAAGGAGATATATTAACAATTAAGAGGGTATTAAATTGTATACACACATGGGAAAATTTTAGAACTTTGTCTCATTCACTCTCCACGTGACATGATCCTAAGGTCTAATATCTCGAACGCCCAAACACTTGCATAAATGAGTATTTATCCATTTCTTCAGTTACTTTACACTTCTTAATGCCTATACCTGAGGGTTTTAGATATGTAAGAATGAGGCGATTTGGAAACTGCAAATTGAGGTGTTGATCCTTTCTCCAGACAACCACTCATGCAAGATGTAGAATAAGGTTTTGAAAACTACAGACCACAGGACAAACACAGCACAATGACTTTTTATAAATAAAGATGCACTCAAACATATGGCACCCCACTCCAGTACTCTTGGCTGGAAAATCCCATGGACAGAGGAGCCTGGTAGGCTGCAGTCCATGGGGTCGCTAAGAGTCGGACACGACTGAGTGACTTCATCTCCCTTGCACTTTTCACTTTCAGGCATTGGAGAAGGAAATGGCAACCCACTCCAGTATTCTTGCCTGGAGAATCCCAGGGATGGGGGACCCTGGTGGGCTGCCATCTATGGGGTCGCACAGAGTTGGACACGACTGAAGTGACTTAACAGCAAATATAGACAGACTCATCATTCACATGTTGTCTCTGGCTGCTTTTGCACTACAACGGTAGAGTTGTGTAGTCCTAAGAGAGACCATATGACCCACAAAGCCTGAAACAATTACTATTTGGCCCTTTCAGAAATAAATTTGCCAGCTCCTGGTCTATAATGCAAGACTTTCACCACTGGCCTTAGAAGAAATCCAGTTAGCCTAGACCTACTTCACCTAACAAGATAAAAAAGAAAAAGCTAGACCTAACAGAGGTAATATAAAATATTTTCTAAGTTATTGAGAGGCACAAAAGGATGTAGTGTGTGTGTGTGTGTGTGTGTGTGTGTACATACAGTAAGCACCCACTGGCATTAATGAAGGATATGTAGATACAGACGTACACACGCATACACAAACATACAAATACTTACAAATGAGTAGAAAATTTGAAAATTTTAAAAATAAGAAACTGTCACAATCATCATTGCCCCTGGAAGAGGAGCCTAAGAATCTGAACTTGAAGAGACAATCCTTTTGACTTTGGACCATTTTGTTCTGCTTTTTTTTTTTTTTAAACCACATTCAGATTTTGTTAGTTTAATTTTAAAACATGCTTTTATAAAACAAAAGTGCCACTGTGTGTATGACAATGCTGCTCCTCGGGACCAGGGTCCTGGTGGGGAAGGGGAATTTGCCATTAGTCCAAAGACCTGCCCAGCATGCTGCTGCAGACTCTCCAACTTGCAGACTCATGGGCCACAGTGTACACAGAGAAGCTAGTATTATTAAAAGTGAAGAAAAACCAATAATCCATCACAGAGAGGGCTTTGGAGTCAGATGAGAAGACTCTGGGTTCTGGTGTCCCTCCAGCAGCTATGAGAGCCCCAGAAGAGCAGTAAAAATCAGAGCCCTCTGAGCCTCCATTTCCCCTGCTGCGAGATGGGCATCACACTGCCCACTCCCGGTGGCCTGGGCAGGGAAGGACTTGGGCCACGCGTGCCCTGTGCCAGGCCCTGGGTTAAGCACATCACAGACCCCACTGCGTTCAGCTCTAGCGGCAGTCGAACCATTATCCCCATCTTTCAGATGGTGAAACTGAGGCTTGCCTGCCTGCCAAGTCACTTCANAAAAAAAAATTTTTTAATAAAATTCAGTGGCCCATAAATGCAACCAAGAGTGGAGAATGACGAGAAACTGCAGAGTGAAGAGAACAAACAGGGCAGGGTGGGATACGAAAGGGCGTGTCATTCTCAAGAGGTACAGACAAAGTCGGCAGTGAAGGCATTCGTAATGCACGCCCATATGCACACATCTTTGAACACATGTGGTCACTATCATAGATCAGGATCTCCGGGAAGCAAGTGTCTGAGGTGGAGAGGAGCACACGGTAGGTTTCTTAGGTAGGGCTTATGGAATTGCCATAATGCAAGGGACATGAAAGCAGATTTGGGCACCAGAAGAAGCTGAGCTGAAATGCTCCACAAAGGCCTGAGATGGCCCTGTGGGGAGCTCTGAAGCCAGGAAGGCTCTTCAGAGTTGTCCGGAGATGGTGTGAGAGGCCAGGCCTTGAAAGCTCCTACAGTAATCAGTCACTGGATGTGGGCGGCCCTGGGCAGAGTGATGCTTTTCCGATGAGACTACTCCTGAGCGGGCCGTTTGAGGGCTCAGTGTCTACAGCGCTTCCTGCAGTGCTCAAGGGGGGTTCTGGGTGTCTCACCAGAGCACCCATTATACCAGTGTCTCAGGACAGCAATGCTTCTTTCCCTGAATGAAAAAGCATACAGGTAACCAGACTCCTCAAGATACTGCTACTGGGGTATAACCAGAAGTCAGGGGCAGAAGTCAGCAAGAGGCCGTGACGATGGAGAAACCCAAATGCTGGCTCTCGTGAGCTGCTAACCCAGTCCACAAAGGGGGAAAAGGGGGAAGGAAAGAGAAAGGAGGGGGAAAGGGAAGGGGGAGAGAGGGAAGGAAAATAAGGGAAAAGAAAGGCATAGGGCCCTTTGAACGCTGCCTCACTGGCTAATCAACAGAGCAGTATGGACAATGGGGCCAGGCTCACCTGGAGACAGCCCTGAATTTATCAGGAATTCCCATTTTAGCTGCCCCCAGAGCTACACTCCCAGATCCATGGCTGGTAAAACTCAATATTTCTTTAAAAAAAAAAAAAAAAAGGCTGAAAGAGCAGACCTTTAACGCCTTCATCTCCACAGACGTGTCAGTGCCTGCGGAGGGTTCTCAGCTCCCACACTGAGCTCACTGCGCCGTTCATCAGGCTTAGGAAGCACTTTCCACAGCAGGCCCGGTCAGGTTGCCACACTGAGCTCCTCTCTCTCTGCCCCTGGAAAGGTGCACGCCGCAATTCTCACCTCACAGACGAGGAAACAGAGGCCCAGCATCCTGCCCAGGATCACCTAGAGCGCGCAGAGCACCAGAACCCGCCCCCCGCTTGGGGACTGCGACGCTGGGCTACTCACGGCTGCCTGAGCCCGTTGGTATGACCATTAATTGGATCCCGTTCACACCCCCATTGCCAGCGGTGATTCTCTTCTGTTCTCCAAGCTGCACCGTGTTTTATTACCGTCATTACCGCCTCTTACAGAGGTGTGACTCTGCCCGAGAGTGGTAAATTGTTAACTCCGCAGTTCCCTAGCAGGGAGGATCGGTCAATCTCTACAGAATGGCAATGCACAGCGAGACACAGTGTCTCCCTTCAGCTTTAGGAAAACCAAGCTGAGCGTCTCCTCTTTGAGAAAATCTTTGCCCTCACCATTTGTCCAGTGTCCTCTAACTCTGGGGAGAGAAAAGGCACCTTTAGCCCTATCTCTTTTGCCTTTTTCAAGCTTCATGTGTTTCATCCACCTAAAGAACTGTTCTTCCAACAGAAAAGAATGAGTTGATAATAAAACCCCACAAGAATTTCATTCACCTAGATACCACTTACTTTACATGGCCAGACACGGACTAGAGTAGGGCACAATAATAATCCGTGTTTTGATAAGCTCAGGAAAGCACGATGTAAGTACGGATTCTTCATCAAGTTACCTTACCAGGGTCATCTGAAAAATATGAGGTGTCCCCTATATCATCTTTAAGACCCACTCCATTTCTAGCATTTCACAATCAGCATCCACAGACCCATATCCTGTTCTTGCCATGGAAAAAAAGCGGAAAAGATGTAAAACTACCACCATAACATCACTCCCTGAAACAACAACACAAAGTTTCCCTGGAGTGTTTGGTGCTCCGTTAATAGGGCATAATTAGAAAATGCTTATATCAGAAGTTTTTTGTTCTTTTTTTAATGTGCTGCTTCACTGTGAAAGTAATAATAGAAACATTAGCAGACAAAGACCCAAAGCAAGCTGAAATATCACCCAAAGCTCACTGCAATGTTTAGGCTATAAATTGAAATTAAAATTACAAAAATGACACTCTGGAAATTATTTTTAAAATGAAAAACATCTTTAAAAAACTGAAATGGCATTCCGATTCAGTGGTTCGGCAGGCATCGCCCCCCCCCTCCAAGTTAGAATGTCTCAATCACAGCAACACTGCCGTTACCCTCCCAACTGAAATTGCGTGTGAGAGCTGTATGATTTACATTTGCAGTTTATTCAATAAATTAGACAGAAAAGATCCTCATAATCCCAGACACATTCAGGTTACCAGATTCTACAAAGGTAAATGGATGAAGCATGTGATCTTTAAAGCAGCAAACAATAATGTCAATGATTCATTAGCACGTTCATTAGGAGAAATTTGATAATGCATAGATATTCTCTTCCAGACCGTTTTCAGGCAGTGGATCAGCAAATCTCTCCAAGACAGGCTCCCTCCCAAATTCTCCCGTCTCATCTTTCTGACCTCACTTTCTACGTCCACCTCTCCTTCCTTACTGACTTTGCTCCAGCTATACAGGCCTCTTTGTCATTCTTCAACTTTCCAGGCAAGCTCCTACCTCAAGACCTAAGTGGTTGTGGTTCTCTCCGCTCTTTCGCCATACATTCCTGCGGTGACCTCCCTCTCCCGCTTTGAAGGCTTGGCTCACAGGCCCTGATCATTTTCCTTAAGGCCATTACCTGCCCCTTCCTCCCAGGCAATCTCACATCAATGTTATCCTGGTTGATTTTTTTTTTCTTTTTTGTCCAATAAAATGTAAAGCTCCTAATATACTATGTAATTTACTTATTTTTATGTCTGTTGTTTAATATCTGTAAGCTCCAGGAAGGCAGAAATATTTATTTTGTGATACTGTATCTCCAGGGCCTAAAAAAGTACCCAGGAAGAGTAGATACAGAATAAATCTGGGCAGGAAGGAAGGAGGGGACTATGTGTTAATAAAAAGAGCTACATTGGAACAGTAGATTTATTTTTTTTCTCCATTCCTAACATTTATGCTATTGCTATTATTACTGAACCATGCTATAATTTAACTTTAAAATATCTACATAGCAAATTATTGGCATTCTCAGATAGTATGTCTTAGAAGTGCTTTTTGTTTTTAAATCAGTGACTCAATTTGAGTGTGTCATGGAGAGTTTTAAATGAGAATCTTAAATTATAGTAATCTTAAATTATAGTAAACCTTTGCAAGACTCCATTTTATAACAAAGTAAGTCATGCAATCTTGCACATAGGGTACAACTCCAGAGACAAGGGAGAGAGGTCCTGGGGGAAGGTGCACATGCCCTGCACGCTGCCTCCAGCCCATTCTCCCCATACCCTTGCTGCTCAGTCAGTGCGGGGCTGTGGGTGAGGGCGCCGCCATCCCCCTTGGTTCTGCCACATCAAGTCAAGCACTCAGTACATCTTCCTAACCCTGTTTTGCAGGTCTCTTCTTCATGAACTGTTTCTTACACTTTTCCAAGTATTTCTGGACTTTATGCTCCAGTTCCCAGGGTCTAGCATCATAGAGTCAACTAAATTCAAACTTACACACCTGACCAAGGAGGAGGGAGGAAGATACAGGCAGGGAGGGGTGGGGTGGACAGGAAGTAGTATGAGAGAGACCCTGGAGGAACACCGGCCACGGGTGGCTTGTTGAAAAATATCAGGATGGTCCCCAGTGTGCTCAAAAGAAGTGCTCTATGCATAACTTCATGAGCAGGTCAATGGATGATCAAAGGTCGTTTGGTCGCTATGCGACGCCTCTCCCATGCTCTGACTGGAGACCCTAAGCCTAGAATCGGATTGTGCTCCATCATCTGTTTTGCTTCCCAAGTCCANTATCAGGATGGTCCCCAGTGTGCTCAAAAGAAGTGCTCTATGCATAACTTCATGAGCAGGTCAATGGATGATCAAAGGTCGTTTGGTCGCTATGCGACGCCTCTCCCATGCTCTGACTGGAGACCCTAAGCCTAGAATCGGATTGTGCTCCATCATCTGTTTTGCTTCCCAAGTCCATGTTTGCCTTGGATTTGCATCTGGCTTTTGCATCAAGCCCACCACTTCACATTAGCGCCCATCCAGCCACTGTTAGGAGGACCCGACCATTGTTACTGAGGACCTAGGCCACGCTGTACACACACCAACTCATCACTGGTCAGAAGTAGATGAGACGGCACATGTATTACGGGTGGCAAGGAAGTAAGGGGAGGGGGAAAGCGCCAGCTGGACAGCAAATGGTCAGGGAACCCTTGGTGTACCTCCAATAGAAGAAATCATTCAGTGAGCACCTTGGAGGAGAAACAACTCAGTGCCAAAGCTCCAGGGTGAGCAGCACTGATAAAATGAAGGATATATAAGTGGGCAACCAATGGCCATTGAACAGAGTGCCAAACAAGATGAGCTCTATAGCCTTCACGCCAGTTCTAGTTCATTCAAATGAGTTCTAGAATGTCTAGCCGACCACAGAGACTTTGCAGANATGCTCTGACTGGAGACCCTAAGCCTAGAATCGGATTGTGCTCCATCATCTGTTTTGCTTCCCAAGTCCACGTTTGCCTTGGATTTGCATCTGGCTTTTGCACCAAGCCCACTACTTCACATTAGTGCCCATCCAGCCACTGTTAGGAGGACCTGACCATTGTTATTGAGGACCTAGGCCACGCTGTACACACACCAACTCATCACTGATCTGAAGTGGATGAGACGGCACATGTATTACGGGTGGCAAGGAAGTAAGGGGAGGGGGGAAGCGCCAGCTGGACAGCAAATGGTCAGGGAACCCTTGGTGTACTTCCAATAGAAGAAATCATTCAGTGAGCACCTTGGAGGAGAAACAACTCAGTGCCAAAGCTCCTGGGTGAGCAGCACTGATAAAATGAAGGATATATAAGTGGGCAATCAATGGCCATTGAACAGAGTGCCAAACAAGATGAGCTCTATAACCTTCACGCCAGTTCTAGTTCATTCAAATGAGTTCTAGAATGTCTAGCCGACCACAGAGACTTTGCAGATTCAACAGCATCTACCAGTTTGCTTGAAAAAGCTGCCAAGGCAGTGTCTGGGGGCCCCCGATGTCCCAGAAGAATGGCTCGTGTATTCCCTCATCTATTCATTCACATATATATTATTTCCAGTACAGAATTACAATTTAAACTCCAAACCAGTCAAAATTACTTTGATGAGCTGGTATCAGTAGAGCAACAATTTTATGTCAAGAACTTGTGCCAGAATTTTTTCTTTTTTTTGCACAAATCCAGACAGCTCCTTCTACAGAGATCAATAGTCCAGTGTTGGGCATATCAAGAGAAGTGAAAGTCCACTGCATACTTCTGTATTTCTACACTACACCCTTTCCCGCCCCCCCAAAAAAGAGAAATATTCCCCTCAGAACAGAAGCATCAAGTGAGCCACTATCTACATATATAAGTCCCATTTCGCTATTTCTCCCTTTGTCTTCACGCAGTTTTAGCTTCTATTTATAAGGACCCAAATTAAAGTTTCAAGGTCAAAATGATATCTGACAGAGACATGAAAATTTTTAACTGCTGTATGGAGATGGTACTTGTGAAATACGCAAAGGACATGTTGTTTGATTTTAACTTGCTCTTAAGACCTCTGAATTCGAATGTGAGGGCTTGCATACGGAGGATGAAGACAATTCATGTTATCTGAAAGAAGAAAGGGCTTTTATTTCTCTATAGATGAAAGATGCTTCCCTCCTCTAATGAGTCATGAATGACTCATCTACTCTTGGGAAAATCTGAAGTGGCCGGTGATTTGATTGCTTTTTCTGCTGTAAACACATCTAAGAAGCAAAGCCTAAGAGATAAACAATAAAGAACACTGTGAAATTCAAATAATTTTGTTTCTATTACAAATAAAACTACCCTGAAAATGATTTTTAGTGCAAACTATGAGCTCTCTTTCATACTGGCAATATTTCAGCATGGCCACTGATCCAACTGATTTTGGCTGAGTGCAATGTGGGGGAGGAGTGGTTCTTCTTATCCATTATTGGGATTCACCATGATATTGATCCAATTCCATCATTTAATAAATGAAAGCCAC
This sequence comes from Neotragus moschatus, assembly GCA_006410615.1. Taxonomy (NCBI): domain Eukaryota; kingdom Metazoa; phylum Chordata; class Mammalia; order Artiodactyla; family Bovidae; genus Neotragus; species Neotragus moschatus. The sequence continues at coordinate 445,776 of SJYA01002434.1, read as the reverse complement.
AGGATGACTTTTATCTCCTCTTAAGTCTGGTCGGTAAGTCACTATCCTACATTCATTTCTGTTTCTTTTTATCTCCAGACCCTCTATTTTGATAACTTACAAAGCTAAGAAATGTTCAATGTTGAAAAAAAACACCAGAGAACTTTTTGAAATTCATTGTACCCCAAAGGCTAATGGCAAGAAAATACTTTCTGGTACATGAGAAAGAAAAATGTATTTGATATGACTCGCTGTTAATATGTCATCAGGGTAAATCATAAGTCTTATTCTTGGGAATCTTAATAAAAGAAATCACTTGAGATGTGGAAGGTACAAAAATAATCACCAATAGCCTCTATCTTTGACTGGAACCTGGGGAAATTTCGAAAGTATTCATTCACAGAGACACTTAAAAAGACATTGCCCAAATTTATCATTGTCATAAATTCTTGCTGACTAAAAAGTTTCCTTAGAGTAATTTATAATACCCACCATAAAATACTTCATCAAAAGGAAACACTTAAATTTAATACAAAACTGTAAACTCCCAAGGACTCGAGGACAATGGTCTCAGCCAGTCTCCGGAGAAAAGGGAGTGATCTGTGATTCCTATACACCTCCAGACCNCTGTTCCAGCTGCTGGGGGAGCTGTCAGCAAGCAGCCTTGAGCTGTCAGCCCTCTCAGGAATTGCCTCACCCAAAGTCACACGTCAACGTCAGATGGAGGCAGGGGAATAAAGGCCAAGCCATTCTGGCCCAAAGTGGGACAGATCTGATGGGCTGTGTGGGCTCCCAGTCTCCTGTGCCACATTCAGCATTCCCTCTGCCCGTCCACTTCCTTCCTCTGCCTCCCATAGGTGCCAGTCCAAACTGTGCTCCCGAGTAAACACACCACCAGTCAACTCGGTCTCACAGACCCATTCGAAGGGCAGCCAGCCTGCCACAAGCACACGCCCTGTGTTTTCACTCTATATTTGGATTCCTCCTATTTCCCTACCTTAATTTTACTTAAGTCCTACACATCCCTCTGTGTTAGATAATGAGATTCAAGGATCTTCCGTGATAAGAAAGGGACTAAAGGGGCAGTGGGGACAACAGAGAGAGAAGCTAAGTGACCTACATGAAAAAGGGATGGGATGAGTAAAAACAAATCCTGCACAGACTGGGAGTTGGGGGAAGTTTTCCAGGGTTGATGGATAACATGTGGGCAAAAGAGGATTGTATTGGTGATAAAATGGGCTTTAAGAGGAGTCACTAAACTTATGAATTATATCCCCATTGGTGTTTTTCAAGAGACACAAGTAAATATTGGAATCACTTTTTAATTACTCCTGAATGCTATACTATGTGGTTAATAAGTGACTCAACATGGAATGTGAAGCCTACACTTTCATTGGGTATACAGCTGCTTTAACAAACAACTCCAAATCTCACCGGCTTATTATAATGAAGTTTTATTTCTCACTCACACTGTAGTCAGTTAGCGGTTGGGTGACTCCTTCTGGCGACTCTCCTCCAAGTGCACCAGCCTATAGCGCTGCCATTGTCATCCAATCTCTGGGTCTCTGCTCCCTAGCTGGCTTCCCATTTGCCTCCAGCTGTGCCCCTCTCCCCCAAACCCTTGATCTACCCTTTCTCCACTTTGCTTTCTGCCTTGATAGGTTAATTTCTAGGGATTGCAGATCACAGGGACCCTCTTGCCTCTGGCTTCCAGTTGACTGTGGCCAAAAGGGATCGAGGCAGGAGATCACCTGAGGGAGGGAGGTTTCCTTTTCCAGCTTTGCCCCATGTGTGTGTGTGTCTGTGTGTGTGCACGCACAAATGTATGTCTGCATGCTCAGTCGTGTCCAACCCTTCTGCTATCCCACTATCAAGCTCCTCTTTCCATGGAATTTCCCAGGTAAGAATACAGGAGTGGGTTGCCATTTCCTACTCCCGGGGATCTTCCTGACCCAGGGATTGAATTGGTATCTCTTGCATTTACCACTGTGCCACCTGGGAGCCATTCTTCCCCTGCGTCACTTGATGAAAGGTCACAGCTCTTTCTCGGTGTCTCTCTCTCTGCACACCCCTCATTGTCTCCAGGCTGTTTAATGGTGCTTGCACTTGGCCCTTCTGGCCTCAGACTAGTGACAGTTCTATTGTCCTTTGTGACCAGGCACTGTAACCTCCCTAAACCCCACCTACACCTTTATAAATAAGCTCTTCAATTAAACTTCCTTGGATGGTACTAATTTGAATATATCTTTTGTTTCCTGCTGTAAACAGGANTGCTTGCACTTGGCCCTTCTGGCCTCAGACTAGTGACAGTTCTATTGTCCTTTGTGACCAGGCACTGTAACCTCCCTAAACCCCACCTACACCTTTATAAATAAGCTCTTCAATTAAACTTCCTTGGATGGTACTAATTTGAATATATCTTTTGTTTCCTGCTGTAAACAGGACTGATACCACCAGGAAAGAGAGCTGAGAGGCAGAGTATTCTGAGCTCCCAGAAAAGAGGGCTGTGACCTGGGCGGTAGCACACTGAGCCTTTTCTCCGTCATCCCCTGCCAGTGTTTTTTCTTTCATTTTGTTTTGTTTTGAGAGGCAAATACTGTTTAGTTATTTCTCTGTATTTTACTCTATAATTTTACACGAAGTTTTTATCCTGCTTTATTTACTTATTTTCACTGAGTTCAACATACATTTTTATTTCCATTGAGGCTTCTTCTTAGACTCATGGATTATTTAGAGCTGCATTGTTTACTTTCCACGTGTTTAGAAATCGTCCCATTATCTTTCTGTAATTAATTTCTGGTTTGATTCCTTGTGATCAGAGGATACCCCCTGTATGATGTCAATCCTTTTAAATCTCTTGAGGTTTGTTTTATGGCCCAGGATACGGTCTCTCTTGGTAGATGACCCTTGGGTACTTGAAAAGCAGGTGCACTCTGCTTTTGAGCAGAGTGTTCCATATGGATCAGATCCCATTGACTGATGGTGCTGAGTTCTTCTGTACCCTGGGTAAAGTTTAATTGTTCTACCCGTTGTTGAAGAGAGAGAGGTTGACATCTTCACCCACAGTTGTGGATTCTCTATCTGGCCTTTCAGTTCTATTCTATAGTTTGGTTTTGGGTTTCTTTGGCATGCTTTGCAGCTCTGTTGCTAGGTACATACCCATTCAGGACTGCTGTGTCTTCTTGGTGGGCCACCCTCTCCTCGTTATGTAGGCCTCTCTTTGCCCCTGACCGTTTTCTTTGCTCTGGAGTCTCCTTTATCTGATGTTAGCACAGCCACTCCTGCTCTGCTTGCTTTTGATTACTGACCTGTCATTCTTCCATTCTTTTACTTTTATTCTTTACTTTTCCTACCTATAATGTTATGGTTGCAATAAGATATTATTCTTATAGTTGTATCTTTTTTTCCACTATCAATGTCTGTATTTTAACTGATGCATTTAAACCATTCAAATCATGTTACAATTTAAGTGTGATTTCTTTTTTCTGTTTGGTTCCTCTGTTTTACATTTCCTTTTTCCTGCCTTCATCTGGATTACCTGAACATTTTTTACAGTTTCACTCTGGGCTTCCCTCATAGCTCAGTGGGTAAAGAATCTGCCTGCAATTCGACAGACCTGGGTTTGATCCCTGGGTTGGGAAGATCCCCTGGTGAAAGGATGGGCTAGCTCCTCCAGTATTCTGACCTGGAGAATTTGATGGACTATACAGTCCATGGGGTCAAAGAGTCAGACACGACTGAGCATATGCTTTGCATAGATTCCTTAGTAGTTGCTCTAATTATTACATTATGCACAAATTACTACACAGCTTATCACAGCCTATTGGTATTGACAGGTTACCAGTCCACATGACTTGTAGAAATACCTCCATTCTACTACTGAGCCTATCCATTGAGGGTTTTTTATTTGTTTTTGTTTTGTTTTTAAGTTTAATTATGTACATTCCAGGTCTGGAATGCCCATTTGTTCTTCTTTATAACTTCTCCTTTTTAAAATTTCTCTGAAGCATTTTATTTCTTTGCTGAGACTTTGTATTTTCTATCCTGGACACATTTTATTATATTGTGAGACTTTGGCTATTTATGGGTAATGTTCAAAGGTAGTTTGTTTGAATATATGCATGTATATTGAGTACATATATATATATATATAAGACTATGAAGTTTCATTGTCTGCCCTCTGAATCCATAGTTCCACATCTGCAGAATCAGCTAGCCAGAATCATCATGTAGTACTGTAATATTTACATATATATTCAGTTTACCACTAGGGTAATGTACCATGCATATTTTAAAACATATACAAAATATTAAAAATACAAAAAAATATTTTAAGTACTTTAAAACAAAATTCTATGGATCATCTTGTGTGCCATACTGGAAACCACCGCTTGTATTCCATTTGAAAAGTGGAGGGAAAAGGGCCTCCCTCCATCAGCTGGCCCTTTGATCCCACTAAGCTCCACAGACACCCCATGGAGCCTGTTCCTATGATGTTCAGACACGTGTTCCTTCCGTGCGGCTCCTGAGCAGATCATGAGGAAAAGCTGCAGGTGCAACGCCCTGCCCTGTAGGGTGCCTAGGGAGGGCTGGACAGGCTATCCACGCTTAATGTACCCTCTAAGAAACAAGCCAGTTACGCTGATAAACAAGACCCTGAAAGGGACACAAATCAATCACAGAGGCTTTACGTGGTGACTCCTTCTATGCAGTACCCCATGGGCAGCTGTAGTTTTAAACACACACACACACACACATCTCAGAAAATCTATTTGCAACTTTGGGTCCTGCTGAGCTTCTGTGGCCTCCAGCAGCTCAGCCTGTTCTTCAAGGGTGGTGCTGGTCTTGCTGCAATAATTTTCACCTTTAAATGGCCTTAAGTGAAAGCAAGAGAGGCTGCCGCCTATGGGGCAAGATTTCAAAGGGAAGATGTTGTAGCCTCAGATGGCTGCCTCTACTCTACTTCAGGGGCCTGAAAAACTTGCCACCCTTCCTTCTCGCTCCCCTACACACTCGCTGCCTTATAAATACAAACCTATGTTTGCTATTGTTTAGTCACTAAGTCGTGTCCAACTCTTTGCATCCCCCTGGACTGTAGCCAACCAGGCTCCTCTGTCCATGGGATTTTCCAGGTGAGAATACTGGAGTGGGTTGCCATTTCCTTCTCCAGGGGATCTTCCCAACCCAGCGATCAAACTAGCATCTNTGATTGGAAATTATAAACAAACCTCATCAAGGAGGCAGATTCACAAATATGATGTCTTCAAATAAGGAGGGCCTACTCTCATGTTGCTGCACTATTCATTTTAAGCAGTATACTGTCACGTTAGGGAGTTAGGAGAATCTCCAAAAGATTTAGTATGAAGAATCTATTTGCAAATATCTGTGCAAATCCAGAAGAATGTTGAGTTCTGACACTCTAACCTGTTGAGGATTTTTATGTCTCCATTAAACTACCCCACTCCCTTCTCCCAGTGTATCTCTAGGTTTATAGCGTATTTGTAGCAAATGCTTACTTAGGAATGAGAAGGCAATGGCACCCACTCCAGTACTCTTGCCTGGAAAATCCTGTGGATGGAGGAGCCTGGTGGGCTGCAGTCCATGGGGTCGCTAAGAGTCAGACACGACTGAGCGACTTCACTTTCACTTTTCACTTTCCTGCATTGGAGAAGGAAATGGCAACCCACTCCAGTGTTCTTGCCTGGAGAATCCCAGGGACGGAGGAGCCTGGTAGGCTGCCGTCTATGGGGTTGCACAGAGTCAGACACGACTGAAGCGACTTAGCAGCAGCAGCAGCTTACTTAGGAATCCTTTGTAGATTGTTTAAACTTTTCTTTCTCATTCTCTTTCCCTTTCAGCTGCTACTGAAGTATTCCTGTGGCACCCATTGGGCTTCTCAGGTGGTGCTAGTGGTAAAGAAGCCGCTGCCAATTCAGGAGACATGAGACACAGGCTCAATGGCCATCCTGGTTGATCACTGGGAATATGCCTGGTTTGGCTCACCTAGTACCTCAAGATCTATCCCCTAGATGCTTAGGGATGTGGGTACGAAGGAGAGAATGAAAGAAAGTAAAAGAGTGAGAAAGAAACTCAAGAGGAATATTTAGATTGAGATACTATGTATCTGGACATTGCTACACATATAATAGGAGCTTCCCAGGTAGCTCAGTGGTAAAAAGAATGTGCCTGCCAATGCAGGAGATGTGGGTTCAGTCCCTGGGTCAGGAAGATCACCTGGAGAAGGAAATGCCAACCCACTTCAATATTTTTGCCTGGGAAATCCCATCAACAGAGGAGCCTGGCAGGCTACAGTCCAAGGGGTGGCAAAAGAGTCAGATACAATTAAGTAACTAAACCACACACATAGTGGGCACTCCTTTATGTGTGTTTATTAGATTGAAAATACCCCTTGGGGGAAGAAAGAAAGAAGACAGCCCCAGTAGTTTGCTGCAGGCTGTTTTCACTGTAGGCACATTTGCAGTGGGGTAGAAACAATGACACGGTCACTTCAAATTGTGCAGGTATGCACGAGCCAAGCCGCTGTTAGGGGAGAAAGCCCAAAGTGCAGAGGATCTTCCTTTGTCTTCCGCAGCCTCCATTCCTATCCTTCTCTTCTCACAAACGCTGGACCTGATACACAGTACTGACGCAATCTTCCTAGGTGAAGTATTAGGGTGCAAGGGAAAACAGGAGATTTCTGCTAAGTTCCACCTGGACAGGCACTGGGGGTTTTGTTCCTTTGTAGGAAACATCAAACTTTTCTCCATCTTCCGTATTGATTTCTCTGGCTAGCAGCCTCTGCTTCCAGCTTTGTGTGATTCTCTTTGCCAGCTGCACGAAGCAGGCTTTTTCCAAAGTCTAATGAAAGACTTCACCTGGCTATTGTGTTTTTCACTTTCTTTCTAAATCGTTTGTTTTCACTTTCTTACTAAATCGCTTGGTAATGTAATGCCATATTTATAGATGTGAAAATGAAAGGACCCCTAACATATCTTAAAATGGCCTTCATGCGTAAGAGTCCATCTTGCATTTGTCATTTTATTTTTATATCACTTGGCACACAAAGTGAGTTAGTAGTTCAATATTTGTGTTACTTTACATGTAACTAAACATTTCCTTGTTCTTTATACCTTATACATGTATACTTATAAGTAAACATTTCCTGTACCACTGAGTTGCTACTATTACAGTTCACGCGTGGTGAAAGGACTAAAAAGTTACCAGCTGGGAATTATGACAGAATGTCCTTGAGAAAATAAACCATGTAAACAGCAACACATAAGCTGTCCTCCAATGTCAGGTGTGAGTTTACCTGTATAGACTCTGTAGAGAAATGAATTTGTTTACACTGGTATATATTCTACTCACATTTTCATTATCTAAGAATTTTCTGCATAAATAGCGATTCTTTTGTAAACACGGCCAGAATAGTTTCTAGCTGGTTTGTGATTTTTGAAAGTGTGGGTTTTTTTCATGTTTTGTTGCAGTTCTTGTGTTCATTTTTTGTTTCATTTCTGTAGATCTGTTCACAAAGTTAGAGTAGCTAAAACTTTCTGGGGAAAAAAAGTAAGAACTAAGTGTGCTGAGATTTAGACCAATAAAAAAAGAACTAAGTGTGTACATGACAACTAAGGTATAGGAGAGGAGATATGTGAAAGAAGACACTTTTAAGAGAAAGTTAAGTGGTAGTTGTCAGGTTGTGAGAATTTCTTTTCCTACGGGGTACAGGATTTTCAATACAGAAATATTTCTTCCTAAACTGGGACTAGGCGAGGTAGTAATCAGTTTAGCTGCCTATTGCATACTCCTTTAAAAAGGAAAATACATAATATAAAAGAGAAAAAATATTTTATGATGAGATTTATAAATGGATTTCTTACAGAATGACTTGTTCTCTAGCTGGGACCTCACCACTTCAAATAGTTGTAATTTGAATAAATTTTGGAAGGGAAAGAATCAACAAAAATAATTATTTATGGGAAAAAAATCTGAAGTCAAGCAATTCAGAACTGGTATGGAGATAAATCTAATGTGTACAGCATTGTGGTTCAATATCTGTATATACTACAGTGATCGCCACTTCAAACCTGGTTACAGTCCATCATCAGCCTCCTTTCGTCTTGCTCCTCCATCAGTCTACAGCTTGACCTCATGGTCTAATGATGGTTGCTGAAGCTCCAGCTATCATGCCCACATACCAAGCATGCAGAGGTCAGAAACACCTTCTCCCAGTGGAGTGATATTCCATAAGACAGCTTTCTCTTGTGTTCTAGACAATACTTAATATCCAGAACTAGCCTCATTTTTCTGCAGGAGAAGCAGAGAAATACGGTCTTGCAGCTGAGCATATTGCTGCTCTGAGAGAATTCAGAGTAGAGAGGATGAATAAATACTGGCAAACAGCTAGAAGTCTAAAAGTTTCAGTTAGGCATGAGGAAAAATGAGACAAGAGCTCCCTACACTCAGTGGACTCACCGGGGAGACAGAAGTAATGAAAGAACCACAACAATAAGGCAAAACCAGAGCTGGGCTGAATTAAAGGAGAGCCCACACAAAGAGGATTCGTAAACTGAGCTGAGATCCGACTGAGGATCCGAAGCGTTGATGAGGGGCTGAGCGAGGGAAAAGGAAGCACTGCCCAGCAGTGAAGGGAGGTGCAAATCAGGCCACCCTGGGAGGCACTGGCCAACCCGGAGGCCCCGAAGGTAAAAGTGCTGACTGCCTAGCTCCTTCTAGGAGTCTTGGGAAGCATTTGCCAGAGTGGAGACAGAGATTTCACGGCTGAAATCTCACGTTGGAAACATTCTGGCTGCTGGAATGTGGGGAAGGTTCTTTCAGCGAGGTTATTGCAAAAATCCATGCAAGTGGGTGACTCAGGGGAGTGACAGCAAAAAATGAAGGAAAGCACGTAGTTCGCAAAAAGAAAGCACTCAGGGCACAAAGGAAGAACTTTCTCTTGGGAGAACTACACTGTGGGATGCTTCCTCCAGGCAAGTGAAACAATCATTTTCTGATCTGTATTCCCACCTATGTAATCCTGGGTGGCCAGGCCCATTTCTGAGGAAATTGGGCAGCATTTAGAGACGTGGGCTCCCCGTGGTCATTGCATCATCTAATAATGGGTCTGAGCGGGGCTTGAGAGGGAAACCAGCCTGGGTCTGCCTGCAGCTTGTGATTTTCCTCTTGGAGCATTTTCCTGGCCCCCCAGCTGGGTTTCAGATGTGAAAGGAGGGGCTCAGTCAGGTGAGCACACAGACACTGGCAGAGGTCTGCAGGGGCCTTTCTGCGGCCCAAGCAACAGCAGTCAGTAGGAGGTGAGGGGTTGGTGAGGACTGCCTGGCCCAGAGCAGGGCCTTGGCATATTTACTGTTTCTCAGCCCCCACGGTAAAGTACTGTGTCTGCAAATTCTCCTGCTCTGGTTCACCACCCCTCTGCCTGCGTGGGCCCCATTATCGATGTTTGCGATCTTCTCTCTAGCCTCTCCGCCTCCCTGAAGTTCCCACTCGCAGTGCCTTCTCCAGGAAATCGGCCCACTCTTTCATCCCAGCTTCCCACATCTTTCCTCCAGGAGATGCATTTACCGAGATAAACGCCTTGTGGCTCAGGCTCTAGCAGCAGTATCTCACCTGGGGCTCTGGAGTCAGGCAGACTTGCTGGGGTTTCATTCCCAGCTCGTATGTTTTACAGAATTGGAGGTAATCACAGTGCCTCACTTACCTGGTTTTGATGATTTAATACGAGGATCCCTATGAAACTTCCCTGGTAGCTCAGTTGATAAAGACTATGCCTGTAATGAAGGAGACCTGGGTTCACTTCCTGGGTCAGGAAAGAACCCCAGGAGAAGGAAATGGCAACCCACTCCAGCATTCTTGCTGGAGAATCCCACGGTCAGAGGAGCCTGGTGGGCTACAGTCCATGGGGTCGCAAGAGATGGACATGACTTAGGGACCACACCACCACCCTATGAAACACTCAGCACCATGCCTAGTTCCCAGGAGCTGCAGGAAACCATGTTGCTTGTCCCTCTCTTATATTCTATATTCCTTCTTAACTTCAGGGCTGGTAGCTCTTTAGCACAATGCACAAGCCTTAAATTAGGCTATAAAAAGTTAACCCATCTCATCCAGCAGCCTTGCAAGAAGAGTTTCATTATTATTGCCTCCATTTCACCCATGAGTAAAACGAGGCACAGAGAGGTGAGGCAACTTGCTGAAAGGCACACAGCCTGGGCCAGAATTTAAATCCAGGTAGTTCACCTGTGGCCACCCCATTAACCCCAATACTTAGACAAGAAGAAGCAACCATTCTTAGCTCCTGCATCTTCAGAGAGTTGCTTTATCACTTCCCCATGGAAGAATCTGAAAAGCCAAGCCTTTTCAGCCTGCTCAACCTCACCTGAAAGCCTTCCCAAGATGAAATTTCAAGTGTCAGTGTCCAAGGCTCTAGGTCCACATGGTACAAGAGCAGGGACAGATCCCAGGCTGAGACAGAGAAGGAAATTGGGAGGGAAGGAGGGTGGGTGGGAACGTGGAGACAGGCACCATCCGGAGCAAATATGTGCATCATGAAAGGCAGGCGGCTGGAAAAAAAGGAAAGAAAGGTTTGCACTGTTCACTCACTCATTCATTCATTCAAGGGTTGCTGTATTATTTACTACAACCATATGAACAACATACAGCTCTTGTTTTCACTGAGGTTACACTCAGGTGCAGGAAAACAGCCAGCATTCAACTCAGAGAAGAAGAAAATGTAGGTATTAGAGGGTATTAAAATAGGGTAGGGTGACAGATCAGAGATCTTTGCCTCAACTACATATTAGAATCACCGGGAGTGATTTTTCCAAGTCCACATGCCCAGACTGATCTCTAGACCAATTAAGCCAGAACCCATTGTGGGTCAGACCCCAGGCCTTAGTATTTTTAAAGCCCCCAATGTGTAACTAGGGTTGTGAAGTCCTTGGTAAGAGAGGAACAAGGTGGCTGACTTGGACAGGCTGATTGTGGAAGTTATCTCTCAGATGGAAGCATTTAACAATGACCTGAAAATCCAAGAGGAGCAAGACATGCAAAGATCCAGTGCAAGACCCTTCCTGGCATAGGTAAATGCTGGTCTCTGAGCCCTAATGTCCAGACTTCCTGTGTGTCTACAATTAGGAGCCACTAAGTTTATTTTCTCCTAGCTGATAAAGAGTGTTATCTACCAGGGTTCTGAGTGGCAAGCAACAGAAACTAGTTTTGATATATTCAGCAGAGAAGCAATTTAGAGGAGGAAATTGGGGTTCACACAATGGCTGGGAAGGTGAAGGACCCAACTGGAAAATGGACATGAACCAAGTCAGTTTTAAGGTCCAGGAGGCAGCATCTTTTAGCTAACCAACCTGACAAGAATACTACCACCATGCTACTGGCTTCATTTTGAAACTACCATCAGTGAGTTCTACCCATATAGCTGACCCCATTCAATCCTGATTGGCCAGCCTTGGGTATGTGTCTTCTTCCAGAGATTCACCCTGCTGTAGCTTCCACAGTAAGAGGCAGGTTAATAATGACCACAAATATGTAGGAGGCAGGTTAATAATGACCACAAATATGACATGGTCTGGAGAGAAGTTGGTTGTGAGACACCCAGGAAATGAGAACCGGCCACCACAGGCAACATCAGCAGGTCCTCTCCAACATGCAGTGCCTAGGGTGTGATTATATCAGTATTAACTCAATGAAAGCAAGGGGATTGTCTTTTGTTCCTTTGCCTTATGATCTTTTTGCACTGTATAACATGTCTCTTTGCAAACTGTACATCTCAAGTAAAGATTTGTTGAATGAATAAGATTGTTTTTATCTGTTTTCTTGCAAAGGTAATCATAGAATATTTTAAAAGAAACTGTAGATTGCTTTGTGACTCCACTACTTTCCTTTCCTTCTCCCATTCACCGTCCTAGTTTATCTTTCTCAAGGTTTAAGCCAATTAATGGCCCTGATGCCCTTTCCCTAAGCATCACCCCATCAGCCGCCTTTCACAGGCTGGAGTGAAGGTCACAGGATGGAAGGACTCTCCCATGGGCTCCTCCCTCCCAGTTTTCTTCCCAGAGCCAAGATGCAATTACACCACCAAGCAATTTATCCTCTGTGTACAATGCCTGAATAACTTGCCTTTTGAATGATTCTGATTAAAGGATGAAAGAATGGCATTCTAAAATTTGCAAATTCATAATATTCTTGAAAAAAAAAAGAATCCTGTGAAGTTAAAGTTCCATTTAAAAATATACTCTGAAAGACCTACAAGTTCCAAGGCCGGTTTTGACAGACAGCTTTTTACTGCTTTTGGCATTTCAGTAACGACCCCAGAACTGCCATTGACCTGCCAGCTCGCTTGGTAAAGTGACAGTCTGCTAGATTCCTTCCCCTATTAAAACGTGGTGGCAGCAGGCAGGAGGAAAGGGAGAGAGAAGGGAAGGCAAGAAAGAATAATAACTCCAAAGAGGTCCGCATCCAAAGCCTCAGAACCACGTTACATTTCTTGGCAAAACAGAATCATGTTGCAGATGGAATGAAAATGGCTAATCAAATAGCTGACTTTACAATAATTGTCCAGGCAGCCCAATGTAATCACAACGGTCCTGAAAAACAGGAGGAGAGTCAGAGGGGACGTGACTACTGAAGCAGCGTCTGACAGACGTGTGAGGATGGTTTGGAAGATGGAAGAAGGGGTTACGAGTCAAGGAACAGGAGTATCTTCCAGAAGGTTAAAAAAAAAAAACAAGGAAATGGATTCTCTCTCCCCAGGAGCCTCCAAAATGAATGCTGCCTGCCGATACCTTGATTTTAGCCCAGTGGGACCTGTATGGGGCTCCCGGCCCACACCACACTAACGTAATAAGCTGTGTTGTTTTAAGCCACCACGTTTGTGGTTGTTTATAACAGCGGTGGTGAGAAACTAAGACACAAGGCCAGGAGACAGAGGAAGGACGCTTCCTCAGTAACACTTGTGGGTCAAGCACTGGGCTGGAGGAGCTGACACGAGCTACGTGACTGGGTATTTGTGGTGCATTCTGGACATTTGAAGTAGACTCTTTTCTGAGCAATGTGAGCTCACTGGGATGTCAGGTAAGAAGTGGCCATCCATGGGCAGAAATATAAAACCAAAGGTTAGGGTGGACGTTTGGATGGTAAACGGCGATCATGGATAGAAAGTGAAAAGTCTTATTTGAGAGGCAGATGAGATGAGACAGATCATGACTGGGAACATCAGATCTGGAAAACCACCCCCTTCATCTAACCCACGTGGTGCATGAGAATTTATCATGAGCGAGGCACCTGGCAAGATATGGAGATTTGATGCCAAAGGATTGGCCCCAAAACTCAAAAGATGCTGAACTCCCATCAGGCCACATCGAGATGCCAATCTGCATTCGCTGAGATGGCTATAACCAAAAAGACAGACAACAAGTGTTGACAAGGATGTGGAGAAACTGGAACTTTCCCACTTTGCTCATGGAATGTAAAATGGGGCAGCCACTTTGGAAAACAGTCTGCCAGTCCCTCAGAAAGATACAGAGTCACCATGTGACCCAGAGATTCTACTCTCATGTAATGAAAACATACATCCACACGAAAACTTGAATATTCATGGCAGCATTATTCATAATAACCAAAAGGTAGAAATGTCCAAATGTCCATCAACCAATGGATGGACAAATTCAGTTCAGTTTAGTCGCTCAGTCGTGTCCGACTCTTTGCGACCCTATGAATCACAGCACGCCAGGCCTCCCTGTCCAACACCAACTCCCAGAGTTCACTCAAACTCATGTCCATTGAGTCAGTAATGCCATCCAGCCATCACATTCTCTGTTGACCCCTTCTCCTCCCACCTTCAATCTTTCCCAGAGTCAGGGTCTTTTCAAATGAGTCAGTTCTTCGCATCAGGTGGCCAAATTATTGGAGTGTCAGCTTCAGCGTCAGTCCTTCCAATGAATATTCAGGACTGATCTCCTTTAGGATGGACTGGTTGGATCTCCTCGCAGTCCAAGGGATTCTCAAGAGTCTTCTCCAACACTACAGTTCAAATGTCGGATGGATAAATACAACCTGGTGTATCCATAAAATGGAATATTATTCATCCATAAAAAGAAGTGAAGTACTGATACACGCTATTACATGGACGAAACTGGAGAACACTCTACTCAGTGAAAGAAGTCCATAACATTGTCTAATTCCATTTATGCAAAATATCCAGATAGGCAAATCTATAGAGACAGAAGGTAGATGAGTTGCTCCCTAGCACCAGAGGGAGCAATGAACGCATTAGGTGGTAACAGCTAAGAGTAAGAAGTTCCTTTAGGGGGTGAGGAAAATGCCTAAAATTGTGGGGATGGTTGTACAATTCTATAAATATACAAAAAACATTAAATTGCACATTTAAAACTGGTAAAAACCATATGGTATGTGAATTATCTCAATAAAGCTGTTAACAAAAAAAAAAAAGCAAGCAGGACTAGCATAAAACATCTAAGTCAGGATCAAAGCTAAGCAGAGGCAAGCACAGGCCAGTGGCGGGTGCCACAAAGGTTTGTCACGGGCGACTCTTGCTACTAGGAAGAGATGACTGAGAATCCTCATCAAGGCTGAGAGCTGGATCCCGGGGCCAGACTTGCCTCTTCCATAATCTGAGGCATCTGACGAAGCTGAAGTCAGTGGCTCAAAGGCATGGTTCTCTTGGAGTCAGTTTCCGAGGTGGCGCTAAATGGAACTTCCCAGGGTATTCTGTCACATGGTTGCCTCACGCCTCGTCTACCGCAAGCGTCTCAGTCTCTGCTATTCAGGAGCTGGGGCTGTGGGGGCCTTTTTGAAATAGCGTTGGCCTGATAGTGCTAACAGTGAAAGGCATTCTAGAAAGAAAATTGAAGTCGCTCAGTTGTGTCCAACTCTTTGTGACCCCATGGACTATAGTCTGCCAGGTTCCTCCATCCATGGGATTCTCCAGGCAAGAATACTGGAGCAGGTTGCCATTGCCTTCTCCAGGGATCCAACCCAGGTCTCCACATTGCGGACAGACGCCTTTCCCTCTAAGCCACCAGGGAAGCCAAGGGGCATCCTGGTGGCCCCTGTTCCAGCCACTTTGAAAGTTCTGACACTTTTAAAAGAAGAGGGAAAAGGAGGAAGGGGAGAGAAGGAGGGGGCCCTTGTGATCACAACACATCTGAGGGGTTGTTTTGTCCCTGTCAGAGGCCACACGGTCCTGGAAGCCCCTGGAGGGAGGCCCTGTGCCCGCAAGGTCACTGCCCAGCCCCAGATGCCCCAGAAACTGGCACCTAGTATGCTCTCAATAGATGTTGCTGCCGTTTGGTCCCTCAGTCGTGTCGGACTCTGTGCGACCCCAGGGCTGTAGCCTGCCAGGCTCCTGTCCATGGGATTTCCCAGGCAAGAAGACTGGAGTGGGTTCCATTTCCTTCTCCAGGGGATCTTCCTCACCCAGGGACTAAACCTGAGGCCCTGCCTTGGCAAGCAGATTTTTACCACTGAACCATCTAGGGAACCCTCCTCAATAAATAACTGATTAACGCAAAGAGGTAAATAGTGGCAGCTAATGTAAAATCCCAGCCCTTTTTCCTTCTGCTGCCTCTAATCTCTGCACAGAATTTTATATTTCAACCATATGAATTATGACCCCCCTCTAAAGCAAAAGAGGCAACAGATAGTTGGAGTTTAAGACTACATGTGTTATTTTTACTTTGGTGTCCTCAAGAGCACTCTGTCACAGGAAAGGCAGCTGAGATTCAAACGCACTGAGTGTCCTAGGGTTGGGGTGGAACTCACTGAGACCAGAGAAAGAGCAGGCTGGTCAGTGCAAGACCGCAGTCTCTGGGCAACTGAACTCAGGACAGAGACAGTGCAAGAAACCAGAGGATGTGTTTGCTGGTATGTCTTAGTTAGAGTTTCTCTATTTGCAGACTTTAAAACATGTCTACAGTGCTCCTTTCAAAGAGCGGGCCTAATTCCTCTCCTCTGGATGTAAACTCTACCTGGTAACTAATCTTTAATTAACATGGAGGACAGGATAGTGTGTGGCCTCTAAAGATAGGTTGCGGTCAGCTGGGTAATGCCCGCATCCTAATCCCTAGGACCCGTGAACGTTACCTTAAATGACAAACAGGACTTTACAGCTGTGGTTAAGGATCTCAAGGTGGGATTGTCTGGGAGGGCCCTAAGTAGTTATCTGGTCCTTACAAAAAGAGGATAGAGACAATTTCACTGCTGAAGAAGAAGCTTATTTGATAAGACCAGGAGCCAAGGAATGAGGATGACCTCTAGAAACTAGAAAGGTCAAGGGAACAGAGTCTCCCCTCTAGCATCTGGAGGGAACATGGCCCTGGGGACACCTTGCCTTTCACCCAGTGAAAGTGATGTTAGGTTTCCAATCAATCTGTGTTGCTTTCAGCCACCTAGTTGTTGGCCATTTCCTACAGCAGCCATAGGAAACTAGAGGTCAGGAAAGACACTACTGCTCCACCTTGCTCTCTTGGACTGTCCAAATACCAGCTGCCACATTGTGAAGATGCTCGCGCAGCAATAAAAAGAATATTGTCAAGTCAGCGACCACTGTGGGCAACTGAAGCTGCTCCCACTGGGGAACTCTGGCATTCATCATAGAACACGCATCTCAGCGTCAACCCACCTGAGGGCCCAGGGAGCTGGGGTGTATGCAGGAACTCTCAACAGGTCATCGGGGATGGACTGTCTCCAGGGTCTGGGGTGGAAAGGATACTAACTCTCCAAGACTGCTGGTTTGGTGGAGTAGGTTCTGGCAACTACAGGAATAAATGCAGGTTCTGGCAGTCTGGCGTTCAGAAGGGCTTCTACTGAGATGGAAAGAGCAAGGCAATGTGGGGAGGATTCTGGCAGCTTCTGCTACACCAAGTGATCAAGCCTGGGGGAGGGGGTGTCGCAGAAAAAGAGTGCCCAAATCAGAGTCTGCAGAAGAACAAGCCAATGGCGAGAAACTCAAATACGGATGTGCTCTCCCGTTACTGCATTCTGACCGTGTGCCACGGGCAGTTAATAAGCAGAACCCCTAATTCTTCAAGAGCATGGGCAGGGGAGGGAGGGGGTCACCCCATCCCCATTTTGAAGATGCAGACACTGAGGCTTAGAGACTAAGAGGCCTCTCCAAGGTCATGCTGGACTGGTGAGCACAAATGGGAGAGCGGCTCGTTTCCAAGCCGTGTCATGCTACATCACTCCCAGTGTCACCTGCCGATCTGCCTGCCTCTGATCACGTGGACACAAATGTGTGTGCAGGTGTGTGTAGAAGCACACACAGGCTGCTGTGTCACAGACAGCAACAGGAAAGCCCTTCCACACAGGAGGCCACACGTGGCACTCATCTTTCAGAGTTTAACCAGCTTAAACGGAAGCAAATATTTGAAGTTTACCAAACATAAACCAAGTAAAACCTAAGTCAATCAAAAGTGACTAAACACCACTTTAGTCCAAATGCATGTTTCTAAAAGGTCACAGCTGGTGCAATTATCCACGCTAGACTTAGCATGCATTCAGCTGTGTGCTTAAGACTGCCAAGAACTGGAATACAATCAGAATCCTTAAATAAGAGTCACCTTGTTTCCAGAAAATGCTTGGTTAACTCAGGCTCAGGAGTGGGGGAGTTATAGGGAAAAGCCTATTAAAGTTTAATGACACTTTGAGAAAATGTGTAGAGAAACTTCATTCGGAAAGGAATAGAAATACATGTCAGAGCCAATTTCTCATAATATATGGGTTGAGCCCTTTTTCTTCAAAGAAAATAAGTCTGGACAAGTACAACAACAACAGCAACAAAAGAACACAACGACAAAATGCACAGTCTGGTAAGCCGGGCAGCAGGGAGGAAAAACAAATACCTAAACGCAGGCTCGGACGATGACCTTGGGAAACCGTGACCCGGGCCGGGGGCAGAGAGAGCGGGAGCTGCCAGGTTTCCCCCTCCCTTTGGCATTTCGACAAGCAGAGCCCCAACCCAAAGTGAGCAGGCAACTTGTGCAGAGTGGTTCTTAAACTGCTCTGCTGCACCTGAGGGTGCTGTGCCAGAAGCCTTGGGAATTGCCTCAGAAAATGATGGGCAGACAAGGGCAAGGGGTTCCCAGATCTCCTGTCTCACTTGTACCAAAACAGTTTCCCCTCTTATCTGCTTTAATACCTTAGACTTCCACCCACACCTTTGCTTCAAGACAACATTGTTCTATTAAATAGAAAACCTCAGGTTTACGCAATGTCTGAGGCTCACGCCTGCCCTTGTGCTCAGAGAAGAATTTACACCCTCAGTCAATGTCTTTCTGGAGAAATAAAGTACAGAATAAGACAAACAGGACTGAATGAAGGGGGATAACAGGCTGGAAGTTAGACTGTCAAGCACAGAGTTTGGAACAATCTGAAAAACAGCAGAGAAGAGAGTACTAGAGGGTGTAGGAATGTAAGCACTTGAAGGGCAAGGATTTTTGTCTGTCTTGTTCACTCACTGCTACATCCAGTGCCTGAGAAAGTACTTAGCACACAGTAGGTGCTCAATAAATGGAGAGAATAACATGGAAACATGGGCTTCCCTTGTGGCTCAGACAGTAAAGAATCTGCCTGCAGTACGGGAGACCCAGGTTTGATCCCTGGGTTGGGAAGATCCTCTGGAAAAGAAAATGGCAACCCACTCCCATAGTCTTGCCTGGAGAATTCCACGGACAGAGGAGCCTGGCGGGTTACAGTCCATGGGATTGCAAAGAGTTGGACGCAACTGAGTGGCTAACACTCACACAGTTTTCAGAAGTAAATAAGTTATGCCATGTAAATCACCTAGATAAGAAATAGCTATTGTTATGGATAAGGCACACTGCTAACACTGTTAAATACAGGAGTTGGCACAGTGGTTCATTATAATTTTCTTGTATTTCACATAATTATAGTTAAAAAAATCCCCACCCCCACCAAAGGCATATGCTTCTGGTTATATTCCCAACTCACAAGGAAATTAACCCTTTAAACCACCAAAGAAACATTGAAGAGGAGGACAGGGAAAAGATGTCCAGATCTCAAAGTGGGGTCCAAGGCCCAGCAGCACCTGTGTCACCTGGGAATCTGTGAGGAATGCAAACTCTCAGCTTCTGATTCCCCTGGATCAGGAGTGTGCGTCTCAGGCTGGGCAGCCTGTGTCTTAGCACACCCTCCAGAGGATTCTGATGCATGCTAGAGGCCAACACCCAAGAACAAATGAGGTCCCAAAGGGACCTGGCCTCTGGAAGCTAACGCAGCTGAACGTCTCTGATACATATTGACGCTGCCGCTGGGCAGGCACCTTTATTGGCATCATTGGGGAATCCATTCTCCCTAGCAACCCTATTATCTACTCATAGGAGGGAGCTGGGAGAACTAGTTTGCCTAGAAGAAACTGCAACCTCACTTTTCCCACCCCTCCTGGTTGGGTAGACTGGGGCTTGATGAAGGTGTTGGGGTATCTCTTGTGAATATCTCTTAGTAGGACAGTTCAGTTCAGTTCAGTCACTCGGCCGTGTCCAATTCTTTGTGACCCCATGAATCGCAGTACGCCAGGCCTCCTAGTCCATCACCAACTCCCGGAGTTCACTCAGACTCACGTCCATCGAGTCAGTGATGCCATCTAGCCATCTTATCCTCGGTCGTCCCCTTCTCCTCCTGCCCCCAATCCCTCCCAGCATCAGAGTCTTTTCCAATGAGTCAACTCTTCGCATGAGGGGGCCAAAGTACTGGAGTTTCAGCTTTAGCATCATTCCTTCTAAAGAAATCCCAGGGCCGATCTCCTTCAGAATGGACTGGTTGGATCTCCTTGCACTCCAAGGGACTCTCAAGAGTCTTCTCCCAACACCACAGTTCAAACGCATCAATTCTTCAGTGCTCAGCCTTCTTCACAGTCCAACTCTCACATCCATACGTGACCACAGGAAAAACCACAGCCTTGACTAGACGGACCTTAGTTGGCAAAGTAGGACAGATTCTGACCCTGACTCCAGAACATTCCATTGTGCATCCACAGAGATCATAATCTCTTAAATTCTCTCAGTGCTCCCCACAACGACCACCAGAGTGCATTACACAGACAGATGCCAGCTACAACCCTTGAGCCTTAAATTTTGCTTAGGGCAGTAGTATTTGTCCTATCCACCCCCAACCTGGCATTTCCAGGCAGGAAATTTTCAATAGTGGTTGTTAGAAATACGAGAGAACTATCAAAATGCTACAAAAGCATCTTTGTAAGTTGTAAAATAGATAAAATAAAAATTATGGGATTTGTCCTACAATGGTATATAGGCTACAAATTTATCATCAGGGTAGAAGTTAAAAACAAAAACAAATTGTGAGCATAGTCTCCTGGGGAAAGATGTACAGCGTTAGAAGAAACAGAAAATGATGGTTTGGGATGATTTAGTGCCTACATCAGTGAATACTAGAGAGATGCCCAATAAATATTTGTTGAATGAATCAATAAGTGGACGATTCACAGTACACACCGGTGTCATGTCTCTCTACCCACACACACACACACACACACACACACACACACAC
>SJYA01002434.1:408881-424119 GCA_006410615.1 Neotragus moschatus | reverse complement strand
ATGCAAAGATAGAGGAGCCAAATGCAGAACATGTATGGCAGGAGCATAAAAATAAAGCAGTGTTCACTGAACAAAGATGTAATTCTACTTCCTTCTAATAAAATTAATGATAATGAACTTCTGATCTAGAGGACTGGGCTGCTTGTGCCCAATGAAAGGACTCAAGGGGTGGAATCGCAAATGTCAGCGAAGTTAACTACAGAGAAGGACCTTAAGTGGATCAATCAGAGTTGAACTACTAGATAGAAGGATTAAGTGGCTAATAAAAGGGATGTTCCACTGACCTCTAACACAAGAGGGAGGAGATAATGAGATAAGTAAAGCTGGTGAGTATAATAAGACTATAATTATGGCCAAGTTCAAACCATTGAATGTGCATTAGAAAACCATCTGGATATTCTGAAGAGAGAGGAAAATCTAGCCTCTGGAAGTGAATGCTGCCTCCAACGTCCGAGAGGCTCCCAGCTGCATATCCCTCAGACCGGTGTGAAGATAAAGCCATTGCAATGGACATTTCAAATATGTTAAGGTGGTGCTAGTAGTTCAATATGCTGCAAAAAGAATGCAGGAAGAAGGGAAGCCTTATCACCAGGAGAAACCCATTGTGCTCAGAAGTCTTGCCAAGTAATTATTTTTAATAGTAACCATTGTGGCCACTGTCCACAGGCACTCAGTGAGCTTCTGCTATGTATGTGGTGGTGAGACTGGCCTTGTGCATCCTGGGACATTTAAGAAACACACACATACACACAGTGAGACTCCTGGCTAGAGGATAAAATGCAGCAAATTAAGAAGCTGATTCTCTCCGAATGTGGGAATTCAGGGTCTGATGATAAAACTGCAAAAAATAAATGCATTAAAGGAAAAGCATCTGGTTCAGGACCAGCACGCAAATCTCTCTGTGCATTTGGAGCTCTTGACTTTTTCCTGCAGAATGCTTTATATAATTGTTCACTTAATCTCTTGGGTGAAATAAACGTATGGCAGCTTCACTACACTATTGATTCAAATTATTACTGTAATGACAGAGCTGTCCAGGGATTTGTCACTAGGTTTCTCGAGATGTCCTGATAGCTGTCGTATGCATTATTAAGGAGCAGTCTGAAAAGGAAGCCCCTCCCTGCTTGTCCTGAGCCAGAATCACTGATGGCACCTCTGGGTGGTTGGGACCCTGGACTCAGGCCTGGATGTCAGGAGCCAAAAGTGAAGCTTTCAATGGGTTTGCAACTGTGAGGCCAACGTGCCCAGTGAGGTGACCTTAAGGGACTGGACTTCCGGGTTTTAGACCAGGTGCCCTGAAGATATAATTGGACAGCCACAAAGAAAGAAAGAAACACAGTTTATAGGACAGGGTCCCTGCAGGAAACAGAAGACACACTTGGGTTCAAAAAGAACTGAAGGAAGGGCCTGTTTCCAGATGAGGATGGGGTTAGCAAACCAGTAAGGGATGACCAGCTGCCTAAGAGTAGCCTCTGCAGAAAGCCCTTCTGACCTCTAGGACTGAAAGGACATGGGGAGGAAATATGCTTCAAGAGCCCTTCAGGAATATGAGCACAGAGGCCACGGGGGAAGAAACGCCCTGCTCTCGCTCCTCTTGCTCACTGACCCCTGCCTCTGCTAGGGGCAGCTGAGCCCTAGTGGAAACCAGAGGAAGTCCACAGAGGTCAGACCAGAGAGGTCAGACTGGGTACAGAATGAAAGAAGGCAGAGAACGGGTCTGTGGGTGGAGCAAACAAGTAGCAACCAGCCACAGCTCAAGGGCTCAGAGTATGCAAGAGAGAGGGAAGGCCTGAAGGGCTGAGGGACAGACAGGCTACAAGATCAAGGACCGCCCTGCACTGATGTCCCACCGATACCCCAAAGCCAACTTGAAGGTCAGTGAAGACTCTTCTCATTTGGGGAGAGAGAAAGAGCCAGGTGTCTGGGATTTACAGTAGTGTAGACCTGGGATGGTATCCTGGGTGAGCCTTTCTGTGGCTGTGTAGCCTTGGGTGAGCTATTTAACCATCCCCACGGTTCAGTTTGCACTTCTGGAAAAGGAGCATCATATAGGATTATTTGAAATTGAATAATGCGTGTAAAGAACTTAGCCCATTTCCTAACTTACAATAAATGTTCCAGGATGGTGGTTATTTATATAGATTAGGAAATTCGGATTCCACTGAAGCTACTTTAGCAAACAGCAGGAGAGGGCCATTGAAAGGAGGAGGGATGTCTGGGAGAACTCAGGGGCAGGGGGCATGGACTTTCTTCAGAAAGAGTCCACAGGCGGGACCTGGGGGATACCCGTCCTCCGTCTCCTGGTTGTAGTCCTTTCTGTGCCCCTCCATCCTCCTTCCCTCTCTGAGCCCTGGCTCTCTCTGTTTTGCTGTCCTCACAGTGGACTGTGACCACCCAATAGGCTCCTGGATATTGTACAGTCAAAATAATTTCTAGTCACCCAAGCTCATTCCGAAGGGCTTCCCTCATAGCTCAGTTAGTAAAGAATCCCCTGCAATGCTGGAGACCCCAGTTCAATTCCTGGGTCAGGAAGGTCCACTGGAGAAGGATAGGTTACCCACTCCAATACCCTGGCCTAGAGAATTCCATGGACTATACAGTCCATGGGGTTACAAAGAGTTGAACATGACTGAGCAACTTTCACTTTGTTATCAAACTTAAAAAAAAAAAAAAAAAATCCAAACTGATCCTCAGTCCTAGCTCTGCATTCCTAGGAGAGAGATTCAACCAGGCTGATTCTGGTCAGGAGCCCACTCTGGCCGGTCATCCTCAGCCTGCTGGCTCTCTTCAGGTGGCCCCTGCTGATTCACACCCAGCCCCTGTCTGCCTGACCCCTGCCCTGTGAGGACAGCATCAGAGTTCTTCCTCGACTCCGACTTCTGCTCGGGTGTGGTCGGGGCAGCCCCAGCAGGTGACCGGGGGAAGGGGGAGGATGGGCCCAGGGCGCCCTCCCTGCAGGGTCAGCAGGGTCAGCAGGGGCAGTCTGTGTGTCTACACGGAAGCCACAGCCTCACTGGAGGAGACCCTCTCATCAGGATGCCTAGGGGCCAGCAACCATTCTCTCTTCTTGCCCCTTCAGGACCAGGGGTTTTAACAGCCTGGCTGCTGCTAACCCTTGAGCACTTCTGATCTCCCCACATCCTGGGGTATAGGGCTCCAGGGCCCTCCACCCACTGGAGTTTGGAGATAACTGAAGGCAGAGACCTCACGGTGTTTTCCATGCTGTCAATGCTGCCGTCGTTTTCATTATTACTTGTATTATACACACCATTCACTGGTTAGAACTTCTACCCATTCTCAAAGACGGCATATTGGATTGGAGTCAGCTTCTATTTCCCACACAACTCAAATGCAAAAGGCCTCCCAGAACATGACCATGTGATCCTTGGGGCTTGTACACTGCACTTCTCAGAGCTTCTTACACGAGCTTTGACAGACCCTAACCTGAATTTTTTGCCTTTGAAGAAAAATAAAAAATAAAACAATACTTTGAAAAGCCTTGGTGATCCCCAATCTCTTGGGGCATGTGGCAATACTGGCAGAACTCTGGAGGGCCCAGGGCTGACCAGGCTGCCCCAAGAGCACAGATTTATGTGCAAGAGGCCATTGCTGGTCACCAGAGAGGGAGGGGACACTGCCCTCCCTTCTAAAGCAGGGCTCTAGGGATTACCGTCAGATCGTGTAAAAGCTCAAAGCTTCAGCCCTGTGCCTCTTCCAGCTAGCTGCTCACACACCCTTCTCTGCTCTCATTTCCACCTGGAAAATATACCCTTTTGTCAGTGATTAAATAAACCCACTAACCTGCTTCCAACATCAGGAAGAGGTTATTCCTATCTAACTGTTTACAATGCATCAGAAATTGCTGAGGGCACCAGGTACAAAATGCAATCCTGGCTCCCATTCTCTCCTTCCACCCTGAGATTACACGCCTGCTGTAAGAAGTAGCATGACCCCCCAGAACTGGGGTTAAACATGCACATTTGTGATGTCAAAATATATCCTCCCACACAGCAGAGGTCATTTTGTAAAATTAAAAGCAAACATTGAGTGGAATCATTTTTCCCAACCAAGATGAGGCTTATAAGATGAAAATGAAAAGTGGAGAAAATAAGGATTAATTTACTAAGTCAGTCATCTGATTTTTTTTTTTTTCCCCTAGCTTGTTGAAACATTTGTGATTCCAGCCCGGACTCCCACTTTCCAGGCTGAATGTCTCCATCCAGTTGATCCTCCAAGACAGTTAACATGACCCATTGTTGCAGAAACAATGGTGAGGTCACATGCCCAGCATACTGACTTTTTAGTGACTTCAGGAGAGTTAGATCTAGTTGAAAACCTAATTCTGTCGTTGAATAGCCATATGACCTTGGGCATATTAGTGTATCTCTCTTAGCCTCCCGTTTCCTTATCTGAAAACTAGGAATATCGATAACAGCTCTAAGAGTTCTTATAGGAATCAGATGAGGTCAACTGGCTAAAGTACTTGGCCTGTGTTTTGCATTATATATGTTCAGAAAATGTTAGATGGCTCAGTTGTTATTATAATTAAGAAGTCAAACCATGTTTCCATTCCTTCCTTCATAATCTCACATATCTCACAAATATTTATTGAGCTTTACTATACCGCAGACACTGATCAAGATGCTAAAGACAAAATAATGAACACAATTGACAGAGTTCTTATATTTTAGTGAGGGAGAAAGAATAAATCATATGTACATGAAATATTCTATCTGGTGGTGATACACGCTCTGAAGAAGCTGGCAGCAGAGTACGAAGAGAAAAGGGGCAGGTTGAAAGCACAAGGGGAGCTGTTTCAGAGAGCATCTTCTCCGAGGAAGAGAAGGCCAGAAAGTCCCTGAGAGGACAAGCCTGTGAATGAGTGGGAAAGAGCAAGGGCAGGCAGTAAGCAGGATGGAAAGTAGGTTAGGGAGACAGGGGAACAAAAAGGGGGAATACTCATGGGTCTAGCTGTTGGGAAGCAAGGACACAGGTGCATCTAGGCTTAAGAATGAGTGAGATAATGGAGGCTGTCAGAGCAGTAAGAGGAAACAACAGACACAGCAGCGGAGACAGGAAACCCCAGAGACTCCTGCTGCCCGTGAGTCTCAGCTCCACCAGTCAGCTCCTGGTGCCGTCCCCAGACCCGCAGAAGCAGCATCACCTAAGATCTTGCAGAAATGCAGAGTCCCAGTCCCTACCCCCAGACCTGCAAGATCAGAATCCGTACTTCAACCCAGATGATTTATAAATGCACTGAAGTCTAAGAAGTGAAAGTATCAGTCCCTCAGTCATGTCTGACTCTTTGCGACCCCATGGGCTGTAGCCCGCCAGGCTCCTCTGTCCATGAAATTCTCCAGGCGAGAATACTGGAGTGGGTTGCCATTCCCTACTCCAGGGCTCTCCCCGACCCAGGGATTGAACCGAGGTCTCCTGCATCACAGACAGAGTGTTTACCGTCCGAGCCACCAGGATGCACGGAGAAGCACCAACCCAGGACTTGTCACTTCATCTCTCTGGTTCTCAGAAACCTCATCTGCAAAATGGGCATCATAAAAATAATCCCCTCATAATATGAGGGAATGTTGTGACTTTTAAATAAGCTTGTGCCAATAAATGCTCAGCCCAATGCTTAAGACATTGCTATTGCTCAGTAAGTCTTAGCTTCTGCATTTAATCCTTAGTAGCACACCAGGGGGATGGTCCTGAAGGTCTGAATTTAAGAGGATGAACTCTCTGCATCCTTCATGAAGCCGGGTAAGAACCCAGGGTGCTAAGAGATGGTGCTTTGTGGTGTCCAGGGAGCTCTCACTGTTGCTTGTTGACTGTTGTGATCCCCACCTGGAACCTGCATGGAAGGAATGGTAATCAATTCTGTTGCACCTTCCTTGAGACTGCTGGCTCCAAAGAGACCCATTTGTTATACAATGAAGGTCATCTTCACCTGAGGTCTTCTTCACTTGAGAAGATAGCATTAGCACCTGCAGGAGGAATCAGGTTTCTTTTAATGAAGGTGGTCTGCTAGAACCCACTCACACTGCTTGACCTGGTTCCCTGTGATTCATAGCTCTCACCAGTGTTTTTCCTCCACAGCTGGCTCTGGGGAGACTCAAACTTAAATATTGGCCTGGAAACCACGGTGTTTCCAAGTGCAAGACAATGTTTCTCTAGCCAAAATGGCAGCTGTCAAACCAGTTAATTCCCAGATACATTACTATAAATCTCAAATCTACAACTGTGTAGAAAAGCAAAATATGTTTATGAAATAAGAGCCTGTAACTTTCAATTAAGCACCATTGGCAACTATAATAGCTAAGCAGTCGATTCTGCCAACAGGGACAAAAAAATGATAAAACCTGAATTGGAATAATCACAATGAGAATAAAGGGAAGCAAACATTCAGAAGACCTTTCTGAAACTGAGGTAGTAGGACACTGTGACCTCTTGTGTGCAGAGAGAAAGGAGAGAGTCAAGTTTTCTAGTCTGTATTCTTACATGTTCCTTCATTTCACAGGGAAACACAGGGAAAGGTTCATGAAAAAGGACAGTGAGTTTAAAGGTAGTTGTAAACCTTGAGCACTGAAGAATAGATGCTTTTGAACTGTGGTGTTGGAGAAGACTCTTGAGAGTCCCTTGGACTGCAAGGAGATCCAACCAGTCCACTCTGAAGGAGATCAGTCCTGGGTGTTCTTTGGAAGGACTGATACTAAAGCTGAAACCCCAATACTTTGGCCACCTCATGCTAAGAGTTGACTCATTGGAAAAGACTCTGATGCTGGGAGGGACTGGGGGCAGGAGGAGAAGGGGACGACCGAGGATGAGATGGCTGGAAGGCATCACTGACTCGATGGACATGAATTTGAGTGAACTCCGGGAGTTGGTGATGGACAGGGCGGCCTGGCGTGCTGTGATTCATGGGATCACAAAGAGTCAGACACAACTCAGCGACTGAACTGAACTGAACTGAAACCTTGAGAGAGTACATACTCCGGAAAGTATATACTTGTTCAGAATGTAGAGTTAAATAAACATAAGAAAATGTGTCAAGACCATCTGTCATGTGGGAAATGCAAAGTGCGATCACAACCCAGGATGGCTCCATTTAAAAGGACCGACGGTGTCAAGAGCTGGTGAAGTTGTGAAGGAACCGGAACTCTCATTCACTGTGGATGGAAGTGTAAACAGATACGACCACTTGGGGGGAGTGCTTGGTCCTACTTATTAAAGCAAAAATGTGTTAGCAGTCCCACTCCTGGACATGCACACAGTCAAAAGGAATGATTCCTCCACAAAAATACATGAAAATGTTCTGAGTGATATTGTTCACAATTGACAAAAACTGGAAACAAGCTAAATGTGCTAAATGTAGAATGAATAAATTATAATGTGTTCATACTATGTAAGCATGCACAGCAATGAAAATTAATAAGGTGCTGAATATTACAGACAAAATATTGACTAAAAATATCCAGATACCAAAAAAGCACTGAGTGATGATTTTATGACGATGTTTATATAAAGTGCAAGAACAGGCAAAATCAGTCTATGAGATTCTGAAAGTCAAAATGGTGGTTCCATTTAGGGATTATTATCTGTGAGACAGCACAAGGGAGCCAGCCCTCTGGGGTGGTGGAAATGTCCATGTCTTAATATACGTATAATGGTACATGCTACTGATAAGTTGCTTCAGTCGTGTCCAACTCTGTGCAACCCCATAGACGGCAGCCCACCAGGCACCCCCATCCCTGGGATTCTCCAGGCAAGAACACTGGAGTGGGTTGCCATTTCCTTCTCCAATGCATGAAAGTGAAAAGTGAGAGTGAAGTCACTCAGTCGTGTCCGACTCTTTGCAGTCCCATGGACTGCAGCCTATCAGGCTCCTCTATCAATGGGATTTTCCAGGCAAGAGTACTGGAGTGGGGTGCCTTTGCCTTCTCTGTTATAATGGTACATACATATGCCAAAAAAAAAAAATCACTTGTGCTCTTCATTTTAAATATATGCAGTCTATTTTATGAAGGTTATACCTCAATAAAGAAAGTAAATTTAATAACACAGGGTTAAATATTTGATCAGTGCTTGAAATCAGTATACATAAGAAGAGGCGGCAATTCTTGAATGCACTGGAACCATAAGGCTAAAGTGATTATTTAGCATTCAAAATAAGCTTTTGGCTCTAACAGACCTATCAAACACTGTTTAAGGTCATTCTTGGAATTAATAGTTGGTGTTTATCAAGCATGGTCCCAAGGGGAATCTGTGATAAGCCTTTGCTGCTGCTGCTGCTGCGAAGTCACTTCAGTCATGTCCGACTCTGTGTGACTCCATAGACGGCAGCCTACCAGGCTCCCCCGTCCCTGGGATTCTCCAGGCAAGAACACTGGAGTGGGTTGTCATTTCCTTCTCCAATGCATGCAAGTGAAAAGTGAAAGTGAAGTCACTCAGTCGTGTCTGACTCTTTGCGACCTCATGGACTGCAACCTACCAGGTTCCTCTGTCCATGGGATTTTCCAGGCAAGAGTACTCGAGTGGGTTGCCATTGCCTTCTCCGTGATAAGCCTTTAGAAGGAGGTGAATGTGGAAGGCGGAGGCTCATAAGCTCTGTGCCTAAGAAACTGCAAGGACTGTGGATGAGCTGAGTGCATGTAAAACAGCTGCCCCTAGAGGGCACCACTGGGTNTACTCGAGTGGGTTGCCATTGCCTTCTCCGTGATAAGCCTTTAGAAGGAGGTGAATGTGGAAGGCGGAGGCTCATAAGCTCTGTGCCTAAGAAACTGCAAGGACTGTGGATGAGCTGAGTGCATGTAAAACAGCTGCCCCTAGAGGGCACCACTGGGTGCCTCTGCCAGAACCAGCCCGGGAGCTGTGGTTCCCACTGGCTCCCAACAGATGAACTTTGCATACCACTCATCTCAATAGGGACCCATTAGATTATCGTTCCCAACAAGGGCAGCAGATGGTCTGACAGCCTTGGGTGGGACAATGATGTGAGTTCTTCCAGAGTGGCTCTGGTGGGACTGCTTCCTTTCCTGGGTCTCACCTTTTAATTTTTTTAAAAAATTAATTTATTTATTTTAATTCGAGGCTAATTACTTTACAATATTGGAGTGGTTTTTACCATACACTTACATGAATCAGCTATGGGGGTACATGTGTTCTCCATCTGAGCCCCACTCTCACTTCCCTCCCCATCCCATCCCTCAGGGTCATCCCAGTGTACCAGCCCAGAACACCCTGTCTCATGCATCGAACCTGGACTGGAGATCTATTTCACATATGATAATACACATGTTTCAATGCTAGTCTCTCAATTCATCCCACCCTCGCCTTCTCCCACAGAGTCCAAAAGACTGTTCTTTACATCTGTATCTCTTTTGCTGTCTCGCATACAGGGTCATTGTTACCATTGTTCTAAATTCCACATATATGTATTAATATATTGTATTGGTGTTTTTCTTTCTGACTTACTTTGTATAATAGGCTCCAGTTTCATCCACCTCATTAGAACTGATTCAGGTGCATTCTTTTTAATAGCGGGGTAATATTCCATTACTCAGACATACTGAAATCATAATCACAGAAAACTAGTCAATCTAATCACACCAGGACCACAGCTTTGTCTAACTCAATGAAATTAAGCCATGCCCATGGGGCCACCCAAGACAGGTGGGTCACGGTAGAGGTCTGACAGAATGTGGTCCACTGGAGAAGGGAATGGCAAACCACTTCAGTATTCTTGCCTTGAGAACCCCATGAACAGTATGAAAANGATTTCTTTGGAAGGACTGATGCTAAAGCTGAAACTCCAGTACTTTGGCCACCTCATGCGAAGAGTTGACTCATTGGAAAAGACTCTGATGCTGGAAGGGATTGGGGGCAGGAGGAGAAGGGGACGACAGAGGATGAAATGGCTGCATGGCATCACCGACTCGAAGGATGTGAGTCTGAGTGAACTCTGGGAGTTGGTGATGGACCTGGAGGCCTGCGTGCTGCGATTCATGGGGTTGCATAGAGTCAGACACGACTGAGTGAGTGAACTGAACTGAATATTCCCTTGTGTATATGTACCACAGGTTTCTTATTCATTCATCTGCTGTTGGACACCTAGGTTGCTTCCATGTTCTGTCAACTGTAAACAGTGCTGCAATGAACATTGGGATACATGTGTCTCTTTCAATTCTGTTTCCTCAGTGTGTGCCCAGCAGCGGGATTGCTGGGTCATATGGCAGTGTTATTTCCAGTTTTTTAAGGAATTAAATACCTTTTAATTTTATTTTAAAAAATTGTTTTTAAAAAAGCACAGTTCCTTCTAATCTTATAAATACCAACATTCCATGATTCTGTAGCTCAGGTGCTGCTCTATCAGCTGTTTATCTAATAAATACTATATGAGCCTTTATATGCATATATATGTATACTGCGGACACAACAGCAAACAAGACAGAAATGGCTCCTGTTCACACAGAACTTATCGTCTAACGAGGAAGACAGATCCAAAGCAGGATATGTTCACACTGTAGACTAAAGTGAATGAAGAAAGTGATCACTAGGTCTGATGTGGGGACGTGACAATATCAGTATGGATGCTCCTTTCCAAGTAGGTGGCACTTCTACTGAGGCTTGAACAATGGGAAGGGGCCGTCCCAACAGCCTTGGGGAGAGCCTGAATCAGGAAAACAACTGCCAAGTCCAGACAGCAAGAGCTGTGCTGGCTTCCGTGCCATCCAGCAGGAGCCCTTAGGGGGCACACAGCGATCAGAAGGGCCTGGCCCAGCTCCCTGCATGTTCTACTCGGTAACGAGAAGTACCAAGGTGCTCTGATCTTCCATCTCTTCTTATCACAGGGAGGAAATGGCAATTTTCCACCAGCAAACACCAGTATTTGGGAATTAAGCAACCCAGGAGTTAGACCTCAACAATGGGAGCAGAGAAACCTAATGGATTTGGAAATACATTTGCTCAGAAAAGTAGTGTATACACCTAGAGACTGTCCCAACAGGAAATAAACAATGAAACAGCAATTATGTGTTGGGTCCCCAGGTGGAATGAGCTGTACGAAAGCTGGAAGGACTCTCAGACCTTGTCCATGCCCCCTTCCCCAAGCCCCCTTAGCACCACGGGTTTAGACCACCCCTTAGTAATTGTCACATTTGATTGCTATTGTTGGTTTACATGCCACTCTCTCCTCATTAGGGTATAAGCTGTTAGGGGCAGACAACAGCTTGAGCTTGTGTTGCCGAGTGTAGCTCCAAGTTCACTAGCTGTCACTGTGCACACACTCAGCAAATGTTGGAGAAATGAATGCATACATATGTGTGAGTGAAGTGAAGTCACTCAGTCGTGTCCAACTCTTTGCGACCCATGGACTGTAGCCCACTAGGCTCTTCCGTCCATGGGATTCTCCAGGCAAGAATACTGGAGTGGGTTGCCATTTCCTTCTCCAGGGGATCTTCCCGACCCAAGGATTGAACCCAGGTCTCCTGCAATGCAGGCAGACGCTTTAACCTCTGAGCCACCAGGGAAGCCCATATGTGTGAGTTAATGCATTAACTCAATTCAACTGC
The DNA here is from genome assembly GCA_006410615.1 of Neotragus moschatus. Taxonomy (NCBI): domain Eukaryota; kingdom Metazoa; phylum Chordata; class Mammalia; order Artiodactyla; family Bovidae; genus Neotragus; species Neotragus moschatus. The sequence continues at coordinate 412,555 of SJYA01002434.1, read as the reverse complement.
TACTGAGTCCTTACTACACGCAGATATTCCTTTCGATGATGAGGATACAGCGGTAAGCACAACAGAAAGAAGAAAATATTCCTGACCCCTTGAGCTTTGCCTAACAGTGGGGGAACGGGGCAGACAGAAAATAAAAGCAGTAAGTGAGGAGGTCGGGCGTTGTGCAAGGGTGAGAGTAGCAGGTGGGAAGCCAGAGAGTCAGCAGAGGGCCCCAGGGTGTAAGACCAAGCATGGCTTGTTAGGACGCAGCCCTGACTCTGAGAGGGATAGAAAGCCATAAGATAGCCCTGGCCCAGAACAAAAGGTGATCTTTTTTAATGATCAGGAAAAGTCACCTTAATATTCGAACTGAGGGCTAAAATGTCCATTCTGTCCCATAAATACCAAAAGAGAGGCAGGCTGACAGGCACGAGAATAAAGGAAACACGTCTGAGGCTCTGTGAGTCATGCAGAGAGAAAAACAGTCTGAACGGACCCTGAAGGGACCGCGACTTCAGGGCTTACCCGCCACGGTGCCAGCAATATCATCTATCTCCTCACTCATTTTTTCCCTATTTTATTGAGATACATTTGACATATGATATTGTATTAGTTTCAGGCATACAGCACAATGATTTGATAAACGTGTGTGCTGTGAAATTATCACCTCAATGAGCTATCATCCATCACCTCATAGTTACAATTTTTTTTTTTTCTTGAGATAGAAAGTCTTAAGATCTACTCTCTCAGCAACTTTCAAAATTACAACACAGTATTGTCACACTGGAGTTACTCATTTTTAGAGATAAAAATGAGTGGCCACCCAGAAGGCAAGCATTGCCCAATCTCAGCCCCAATCTGAGGGTCATTTCAGAGAAAAAAGCTCTCTGTCAGGGTTTCCAGGAGTGTGCAGGGACCACAGGGTAGATGGAGCTTGTCTTGGGTGTAAAGTAGGCTCTGCAAGACCCCTTCTCACCAGCCATGCAGGAGCCAGGGGCAACGGGGTGCTGTCACTCACATGTATGCAAAGGCCACTTCCTTCTCCTGTCCAACAAGCCGGGGTCCTTTCCTCCCTGGGGACACCAGCCCCACTCGAATTTCAGGGACTTGCGAGGTGGAAGGTGCTTCCCAAAGGAAAGCAGGCTCTGATTGTCTCGTCAGTTAGAACCATGGTGACAGATTCTGGTACAATCCAGGCCTGTGGTGGCCAGCCTTTGCTGATATTTGGAAAGGATGCTCTTTGCTCTGCCAGAGTTGCTAAAGCAGTGAAACGGAAGCCTGCAGCTATGGATGGTTCCCCGCTCAGGGAAAGTCTGCCTGTGAGTAAGACCATCACAGAGGAAAACAGAGTTAGAGAATGAACAGGGATGGCTTCATGGCCAGTTCCTCAGGGCACCTGGAACCAACCAAGCCTGAAGCGGATGCTGCCCTGGACCCGTTAGGTACAGGCGTTGTTATGAGTTTGCTATGGCTGCTGTATCAAATCACTACAAACTTGCTGACAAAAAATACACATTTTTTCTCTTACTGTTCTGGGGAGGCCAGAGGTCTGAAACCAAGGGGTAGGCAGGGCTGCATCACGTACAGAAGCCTCAGGGGAGATTCCGTCTCCCTGCCTGCTCCAGCCCCTTCCTCATATCACTCCACCCTTTTCCCTCCATCCTACACCCACTTCTGTACTCAGATCTTCATACAGACCCTTGTGATTACATTGGCCCATCCAGATAATCTTCTTATTGCAAGAACTGTAATTTAATCTAAATTACAAAGCCTTTACTGCCATTTAAGGTAATATACTCTTGGGGTTAGGATATGGATGACGGTGGGTGCCATTATTTAACCCATCATAGGAGTCAGTGCATTCCATTTTTTGTGTGAGCCAATTTAGGCTGGGAAATCTGTCACTTACAGTGGCAGGAGCCTGTATACATAGTCCTAAATCCACAACATCATCTTACTCCTGGGGAGCACACACACCTTAGAATTCAGTTTATCCAGAGTTCTAACTTCTTTTTTTTCCCTCCAGTGTTTTTTAATTTCAGCTGACAGTACCGAGCAGAGGTTAAGAATGCAGATTTTGGATTCAGACAGCTTGGGTCTATGTCCTGCCCTTTCCACTTACTAGTTAAGCCTTTTAAGCTACAATCCTCTCGATCTGTCAAATGGAGATAATAAAAGCACCTGCTTCAGACAACGACTGTACAAATTAAATGAAATAAGGAATGTACAGCGTTCACACTACAAGGTCAGTGTTCCGTACACAGTGCAGAGACACATTCCCTCCATCTGGCACTGAACTAGCTTTACCTACGGTGTGCCTCAATTAATTGCTACATTTTTATTTAGCTCTTTTAGAAATAGCTCCAGACTCAGAGAAAGCACCACTGTGAATTTTCACACACCATCTTCATTTTAAAGGTGTTGCCAAGCACTTCCACACAGCAGAGAACCAGATCAAATCTTTCTTGAGTTGCCTGTGCCTCCCTCCTTGGCCTCGCCCTTCGCTGCTAACATCACTCTGCCTCCAGAGTCACCCGAGCCCATCTGGGAGGGCTGTTGTTTCCAGCCACTCGAGGCAGAGTCTCTTCATACTTAGGTAATTTTGCTCTTGTCTCCAGCTTATCTAGTAACCACTTTTTCACGTCCTTACAGAAAATGTGATTGCTCCTCCTTTCTGCCAAATCCCACTGACCGCTTAACGCTCCAGTTTAACTAGAAACGGTATCAGCCTTGCACTCCGTGGGCATCCCATTTGCACGTGGGATGCCACTCTGGATGGAGTCCTGAGGTGTTCTGGTGGACCAGGCCTTTCTATCAAGGAACAACAGACAATGACCTTACTGAGGGGTTTGAATCTGGAGGACTTGGGCCAGCAAGAGGTGGTCATCTGTGACAAGTGACAGTTATGCTGTGTGGCTGATGGAGGCAGATATTTCCCTGTATGTTATCCCCCAGATGCAGGCTCATTGGAAACAACATGACAGGGAGTTCCTAGAGAAGGTCAGTAAACACTGCACTTTTCCTTGGATACCTGCACATTCCAGCATCCAACCCACCCACTCTCTTCTCCCCACAGCTCTCGCCTTGAAGAGATTCTTTGACATTTATCCCTACACATTTATAATTTTTGAAGAAATCTTCTATATAATTAATCAAAAAATACTTATAAAAGATACCTTTATTTCTACTCAGCTGGCTAAGTAAATCCTATATGAATGAGGTAGAGAGCAGAAATCTCCTCATCTTATGGGTGGTATCAGGTCATCTCACCATCAGGTTGGTCTAAATCACCATGGCAATTCCTTCCCTCTTTGCCAGCAATTAGCTAGGTGTAGGCATGTGACCAAGTTCTGTCCAATGAAACATGAGGAGAAGTCTGCTGAGAAGGTTCTCTTTGCTGAGAGAGCTTCGGGAGAGAATCTTTTTGTTCCCTGACTTTCTGCTTGGAATGGAGGGCTTGATGCTTGAAAAAGTGTCAACCATTTTCCCTGTCATAAAGGCCAAAAATAAACTTAGAGACTCTGAACCCCACTCAGACCTCACTGAGGTGCTTATTATGTGATATATTAAATATCTTCATTATTTAAGCCACTATTAGGCATTTTATTGCTTGCAACTGAATGCATTCTAAATGATATACCACTTAACTCCTTGTTTTCTAGGTAGACCATTAAGCAAAACTTAACTCTCCCTAC